>CAUYRT010074924.1:0-24632 GCA_963574885.1 Lepilemur ruficaudatus
TCCACCCTTTGACCCCTACCCTGCCACCCATTCCCTCATTTTTGGAAGGGAATTGTTCTTCCTAATTTCCATTAATCAGGTAAGAATCATCCTCAGTTTCATTTCCTACCATCTACATTACCTTCATTTCTTTCTGTAGAAGTGAACTTCCACCCTTTGACCCCTACCCTGCCACCCATTCCCTCATTTTTGGAAGGGAATTGTTCTTCCTAATTTCCATTAATCAGGTAAGAATCATCCTCAGTTTCATTCCCTACCATCTACATTACCTTCATTTCTTTCTATAGAAGTGAACGTCCACCCTTTGATGACCAGTCTTTCACTTGTGTTTTGGATGCCATCTCTCCCTACAGTCTGAAGCACTTTGTTCCATCAGTTATTTCCTAGCCCATTCTTTCTCTCTAATGATTCTTTTCCTTAAGTTTAAGCCCTCTAGTCTTAAAATAAAATAAAATAAAATACCACCCTCAACCTATGTCACCCTTTGCTCACTATTTCTTTTACTTCTGTAACATTCATCTTTTGCCATCTCCATCTCCTAGAATATTTCTTTACTCTTACCTTACTAAATTATTTATCATGCTCTTTCATATCTCCATGCCTTTATACCTCCTATTCCTGATATGAGAATGCTCTTCCCCTTCTTTAGGAAGCTAACTCCTACACATACTTTAAAAATTAGTTAAAACATTTGTTCAGGAAGTCTTGATTTAAATGCTTTTTCTCTGTGCTCTGGCATTATGTGCATACTTCTAAGGCACCACTTACCACCCTAGGCTATAATAACTCCTCACTAAAATGTCAGCTTCTGGAGGAGAAAGATCGTACCCTAATTTGTATTCCCACCAACCAGGAAAATGCCTACAACATAGAAGGCAGTAAAAGCTTATTGTATAAATGAAGGAGCCAAGGAAAATCTCCCTATATACCTAGTACATACTGAGACTCATGAAAAAAAATTGAACTGAAATATATACAAATATAGCAACAAACATCTGCTCATCAGTGCAGGTAGTGACATTAACTAATTTTAAATTATAGTAGTGTGTGAATGGAAAGCTCTTTCAAGCAAGGCCTTATAAGGTGCTATTTCATGTGTCCAGAGTTCAGATTTGCAAGCTTGGATATTATTGATTAGTTTATTCAGTTTTTCAGCCCTGGAAAGATGAATTCATATTCACCAAATTCATAAGATCCTTACTAATACCAAAGTGTTAGTTCAATAGTTAACATTTGTGGAGCTGAGACTGCCACAGTTGTCTGGAATGAGGCAATTGGAAACACTTAAAAAAAAATCAGGAAAGTGCTGAGCAATGTTAACATTATAAAACAAAGGGATTTGGGTAACCAAAGGAATGTTTTTGTGAAGAACCTGAGAAAAGATTGCTGTCTACTGAGAATACTTAAACTTACTTAATAGGACACATTCTCCTTTGATGTCACTTAAGATGCATTGACAGATTATTAATCTATATCTCTTCCTATATCTCTTCTTACCTAGGCTTCATGCTGAACACTCCTGTTCCTTTTGGCATTTGGGATATATTATCACTATTCTTATTTCTTCGTTTCAACGAGGCCTACTGACATAAAAATATTGAATCTATAAACTGGAAAATGTTTTTGTTCTTTTTCAGACTGACAACTACCCTCATTTTCTATAAGCTAGACCTATTTCTTGTGTAATGTTAAAAAGTAAAAATATGGTTCCATTTTCTATGTGTTTTAAAATCTAGTGATGCACTTATTAAGTGATTAAGTATTAAGTAATTAATCTGCTTTGGGGTCATAGCTAGTACAAATTATTTAAGCAGATTAGGTTTTAAATAATATGAATCAACTTATGAATTATAAAAGAGAAATAGTACTCACTCCTTATTGCTACCAGAACTATTGTCATGTCAAGTAAAGTTACATGAAATTATTAACCATTATTGTCATTATTACATTATACCTTCAGGAACTTTACATTGACAAAAGTACACTAATAGAGTGTAGAATTTATTTGAACTAGAATTAACTATTCTTGCATTATTGTGTCTACCAAAAATAAACTCTGTGTGTGGCTACAGAATTTTTTGAAATTTATTGTATTTTGTTTAAACATTAGTAAAATAAGAAGTTTAAATTATAATTAAGAAGCAGGAGTAAATCTAAGAAACAGATGATGCCCAATAAATCTTCTGCTTCTTATACAGCCAGTGGAAAGAGGGAAAAAAAGCATTCCTATCACATTGAAATACAGTCACTTGCTATTTAGTTATGTACTTCAATTTTTGGCAGACAAAAAATATAAAATCTACCATGATTTTAATAAAATAAAATTAACTGCACAGGATTGGTGAGTGTTTAATTTGGTTCCTTTAAAATTAAGTTTTTGATTCATTTTATTATTTTACATAATAAATTTTAAATTTCCATGCTCTTTCTGTATATACACACATAAGAAATATTGCCCATGGTTCAAACTTTCTGATATGCTAGACTTAGAAAAATAGTTTAACAAATTATACTTTAAGCGGTTTCCTTATTCACAGATTTCTAATTTATTTTTATAGTAATGAAATATATGACACACCAAAAAAAATGTATCCGAACAAAACACTGAAAAAATATTTTTTGTATTACTCTTTTTTCCAACAGGTTTAACATTGACTGTCCTTCATTCAAACGAAAGAAAAGATTTTCTGGAATCTGAAAGTATTTTAAAAGGGTAAAAATTATTTCTTACCCTATGGGGAGCAAACATACCAGTTCCAAAGGAAAAGCAAAATTCTCTTAGAATTTAACTTAAAAAGTTGAACAAAATCTGAAATTAATGTCTCTATCTTCTTCCTGAAAATGCTTTACATAGAACACTTTAACTCACATCATTGTTTTGTGTATATTATTGTCCAGAAATTTAGTTCAATCTCATTTTAATATCCCCAAATTATCATTATTATTGTTACGGTTAGTACAGAAGCACCTATTTAAACTTACCCTTGTCTTTACCAGTTTCTTTGCTCAGCATTGTTTTTTATGTCTCCTTTGTTCTGTGTTCTCCTTCTTCCTGAAGTACATCCTTTAGAAATTCTTTCAGTGAGGGCCTGCTAATAATAAATCTAGTATTGACTTGTCTTAAAATGTCTTTATTTTGCCTTACTTTACGTAGAAACTATTTCTAATATTATGATCCAAATAATAAAAAGGATATAAATCAAATAGAAGCCCGTAAAAACTGGACATAAATACTTTTTAACTTCTAGATTGCTCTAGATAGAAAGCAGCAGTAGAGAGTTTTAATTATAGTAGGTGATATATGAAATTTGAAGATGGTAATGCTAAACAACAATATTTGTGTCCATCTTTTTGTTGTTATTAAATCACCTATATAACCCCATTTCAAAGTTGTCAGATAATATCCTATTATATAGATGCTTAAAGATTAAGACCTTACATTTGTAAGGAAATGAGATTGATTTGTCATGCTGATTTCTGTTATTGATAGTGCTCAGGTAATAAAATCGGGTGTCTCACATTTTAGGATTTGAAGTAATCTGTGGTTTTTTTATATCCTAGTACAAAAAAGTATAATCATCAAAAAGAAAGATATATAGAGATTAACACAATTGAATTCAAAATCATCAGAAAAGACACTAGTGCCTTTCCAAGATGAGTAAGCATAGATTAGAAAAGAGTAGAACCGCCAGAAACAGTCATCTTTTAGCATTACAAGTAAATAATGACACAAGTATAATTCCAATTTCTTGGCTTTCTTTTGTCATCAGTACAAGTTCCTGTGTAGTTGTACATAATCAATATATTGGAGCAGATTTCCCCTGGAGTAACTTCTCATTTGTGGTGGAATACAATTACGTGGAAAATTCTTGTTGGACTGAACATTGTGAAAAGTTGAATATTCCTTACATAGCCTTTAAAGTGATTCTTCCAGACACAGTTTTAAAAAGTAAGGATATAAACCAAAATCTTTTTGTTTGTTTCATTAGTATGAAAATTTTCTGTTTTCTATTTACAATCTATGGAAAAAAAATAAGTTTTGTTATTTATTAGAAGACTTGAGCTCAAGCCCTAATCCTACTACTATCTGTGTGACCTTGGACAGTCTTTTAACTGTCGCTTACCTCATATGCCTCATTTGTAGAGTAAACTTTACTAATTATATGTCTTCATTCCTTTATCTAACTTCTAAATATTACTTAGTGTAGAACAACTTTATTACAATCATATTCAATCTTAATCTGTTGCTTTTTTGCAATAGTGTTTTTATTAATTTTTAGGGAAAAATGTGCAATAGTATGTTGACCAATTCAGAAAACTTTAATATACAAAAAAATTATCTACAAATAGAAAAAGTCTTAAACCACTTCATATATCACTTGATTCCTTTGTATTTGTGAGTAACACTTCACATGACTAAGGCTGTGAATTCTCAGATCCATAAATCCCATACATTTTTAATCCCAGTGCATCTCTCAATAGTTGCTATAAAATATTTTCTATCTACCTCAAACATGAGTGGGAAGCCCATTTAGATTCTGAGCATTCCAACTCAATTCCAAAAATACAATCACCAAATTGTTTCTTTGGAACTGATCTTGTATTTGTACAGAAATTTTTTTTATAAATTACCTGTTATGTCTTTTGCCCATTTATTTATTGAGGTATTCTTTTTTCTATTGATCTGTAAAATGTTTTTCCTATGGGTTATTGTATATACTTTTAAATTTTGATGTAAAGTAGTATATATTTAGCAAATGTCCAATATACTTAAGCAGGTTTCAACATTTCAGGTAGAGAATGACCCTGTTTTTTCTTTTCTTTTTTTGTTTTTTTTTGTAAGTGAGTGTACATGTATGAGTATAGGCAAGCAAATATATAGAAGTCTGGAAATATATACAAAGCTCTGTTTTGGTGTATAGTAGTTCCAGCAAACTCTATTAACTTTTATTCTAGGTAGAATAACATGGTTATTATTTTCTTCTTCAGATCTTTCTCTACTGCATCTGATCTTTTACACTGAATATTATTTTTGTACTACTTTAACATATACATATTATTCTCATGTTTAGTAAAAAATAGAAAGGGCTGGAGGATGAGAATAAAAGAGAAATATTTATAAATTTTCTCTTATTTAGGAAGCACCTTGCTGGATAGATTTGGTGGTTTTCTTTTAGAAATTCGTATTCCATATGTGTTTTTTGCATCTGAAGGACTTCTTCATACTCCAGACATACTTCAGCTATTAGAATCTAAGTAAGTTATTAACTTTCTAACTTTAGCAAAGGTGTATATATATGTTCCAATAAGCTAAATATTATGCTGGCACCATGTCTCTCTGATTCAAGCCTGGAATTATATCATATTACAATAATTTTCCAGAGAGTTTATATCAATTTATATTTCTTTGTCTATATCACACCCTCATTATTATTGAATATTATTTTTTGGTAATATTTATCTATTTTCTGGATTAAAATGAAATTTAATTATTATTTAAATGTATACTTTACTTGTCTTTCTTTTGTTACCAGTAAATATGAACACTTAATGTGCTTTTTTTCTGTGAATTTATGTTCGTATGTTTGGCTTATTGGTAATATTGAGCATCAGTATTCTTATTTAGGGGGTTTTAAATACTGCCTGGGAAACAGGACTATGAAGTAGTTCTAAATGAATTTTCAAGGTTTTAGATCTCAGTTCTAAGGTCATACCAATATTGAACATTTAAAAATCATAAAACACTTTATCATAGCACACAAGTTGTCACAGGAATTTTGGATCTTGGGCTGCATATCAAGGAAGGATAATTGTGCTATTACCTTAGTCAAAAATGCAGATCTATGTTCCATATTTTTGTTGTTATATCTTAAGGCTGTGGGGCATTAATAAAAAACTATGAACTTATAAAAGGTAGTTAAAATATAGGCCACTTTTACGGGAAAAGAAAAGAAAATTCTGATAAATGCAGACTATTTTAGTCTTATAACACAATGCTTTGATCTCATGAATTAGTATTTAAAGAGCTGGAATAAATTGGTCAGGACATTTGTAATAGCATTATGTGCAGTAATGTTTAAAACAATACCTAAGTTAATACACATCACATTCATGTTTGAATAAATCATAATTTCATTCCTCAAATTTATAAAGTAGCATAAATTGACATATGAAAGAAAAAGCACAGTAGTTCAAATAACTTAATATGCAGGAGGACAGTACAACTTCTCTTGAAGAATTTTTCTTAGCCACTTCATTTTTTCACCCAAGAATATTGTATTTTACAGCTATAATATCACAATAGTGGAGAGAGGCTGCAGTGAGTCATTGAAACTCTTTGGAAGTACAGAGCGTTATGTAGTGGTGACAATTGATGAACAAACTGCCATAATTTTGCAGGTAAAACTATGTAGTAAAACATATAAACTCAAATACATTAAAATATATATAGCCACATAATTTGTTATTATCTTTTGTACAGGGAGCTTAACTATAATCTATTAGTGATTTCTTCTAAATTTTGCAAATGGGCTGCAAGTGCTAAAATCATCACTGTGGAAAATGACTAGTACCAACCTTTTTTGATGCGTTATAATTTTTAACATGCTTTAAGAAGGCAAAGCAAATAAAGAATTTTTAATATTGTTTATTGACCTTTTTAAAATATATTTATGAAATAATTATAGTCTTGAAAGCTTTAAGAAAGCAAATCCCAGCCATTATGTTTCTTACAAGGGGATAGTACAATATATTAATTGAGGATTAGTACTATGGAATTTCCTTTAATATAAATAGGGATTGCCTCTAAAGAAGCTAGTTTTGAGAGAGAGAGAGAGAAAGAGAGAGAGAGAGAGAGGGAGAGAGAGAAATTCTCTTCAAAAACCCATATAGTTTGGAATTTAAGATGTATAAATTCTTGGCTGAATCTTTCTGATATGTTTACTTGATTGGACTACCAATTGCAAAGAAGTTAACTTAATGGGATGGAAGTGGGGAAAAGAAACCAGGTTTGATTTATGGAGTATAAATTAGTGACAAATATGGTAAAATATAAGTCTGATTTGTTGAGCAAATGTTACAATATAAGAATTATATGATGGAAAAACACCAATTTGTTAGAGAGGGATTTTTTGGGGGCAGGGTTTGTGTTTTTTTTTTTTTTTTTTTTCTTTCCTTTTAGAGACAGCGTCTCACTTTGTTGCCCAGGCTAAAGTGCAGTGGCACAATCACAAGTCACTGCAACCTTGAACTCCAGGGCCCCACTGATCCTCCTGCCTCAGCCTTCTGAGTAGCTAGGACTCCAGGCACACACCACTATGCCTGGCTGATTTTTTATTTTTTGTAGAGAAGGAGTCTTGCTATATTGCCCAAGTTGGTCTCCTGGCCTCAAGTCATCCTCCCAACTCGGCCTCTCAAGGTTTTTAAGAGAGATTGTGTCTTGCATAAAGTTCTTAATTATTTTTCTGTTTGACAAAACTGTTTTAATCCACAGTTATATAACTTACTGTTAGAAGGACATTTTCTGAATTACTTACTCTATTGGAAATTACCTGTGTTAAATGCAAAGGGGATTCCATACCATTCGGTAGAGATTCCTAGGAAGTCCAATAACTGCTGCTTTCTCATCTCTCTTGAATAAGCATGCAGTGCAGATTATCCCATAGTTTTTAAACACGTATTCTATTGCCTTTGAAGTAGCTAGACCCACAAAGGGCATTGCCAAAATAGGGGCACTAGTAGACTACTTTCTTCATATCTAGGATCTTGGGAGATTCATGAGCCTTCTTTGCTGAAGTTATGAGTTGCTTTATGTCTATGGCAGCTTTTTCCCTACTACTTCCAGTGTGATTTTAATTTTTCTATGAAATGGGAGCCCATACCCATGTCTTTTCTCAAGTTATTATTTATATGTCGTAGATTCTTGGAATATGATAATAGTTTCATAACAATTGTTCAATCTAATGATTTTTTTATTTTTTTTATTTTCTGATAGGACCTAGAAGAATTGAATTGTGAGAAGGCAGCAGACAATATTATTATGAGACTGATGGCATTATCATTCCAATACAGCTATTGTTGGATAATTTTATATACCAAACAAACATTAAATTCAGAGTAAGTAAACATTTATTCATCTAAAGTCAAGTTCATATTTCTTAATATATTTAGTCCTCCTCTTTTAATAGAAACATCTGCGCAAATATTCGCTTGCTTTAGTTTAAGTCAAGGATTTTCAAGATGGAGGCATTATTATAGGAAAACAAATTGGAATTTTGGGTATGATACATGTTCCTCTAGACATTCTGTGCAAAGCATCCTCCCTTATGCCCATCTCACCAAGAATTGCTGCTTTAAGTATTTTATTATTTTGTAATTCTGGACTTGTCTGATAAAAGATTAATCATTCTTAAATCACTTCCTCTAAAATCTTATTAAGTATACCAACTAAATAGTATCTTGCTATACTTTCTTTCATTGATGTGCTTAACTGAAAAATTACAAAAATTGCATACCAAAACATTAGCTCATCAAGTTATCATCCTATGTCTCTCCTTTCCCTTACCTCTAAACATTGTGAACCCATTGCTTCCACTTTCTCCTTTTAAAAACCACCATCTGGTTTTTCTCCCTGCCTCTATACTAATCTCTATCTCTCAAAGCTCACTCATGACTTTCTTATGACCATCTCCAAAAGTATTTTTATCTTTCACTTCTCTGAAGTATTTAACATTATTGTTCAGTGATTTTTTTCTTGAAACTCTTCAATTCCATAATACTTCAGTGTTTTTTGTCTTATACCTCTCTACTCCTTCTCTGTCTTTGCCTCTTCTTCATTTTCCTGGTCTCCAAATATATTTGTTAAGAATTCTCTTCTTTTTCCTATTCTATCCATTAGAAATCTTATCCACTCCCATAGCTTCAGTCATCATCTCTCTGCATATAATTATTACATTTATTTCTGCAGCTGCAGTCTCTCTTTGGAATTCCTGATACGCATCTCTAATTTTTATTAAATATTTTCATCCAGAAAGTTTACACTTTCAAACTTAATGTGTTAAAATATGAATTTATTATATTCTCTATCCCCTCCAAACCTGTATCTTTTTTAAATCTACCCTTTAGCTATTTATAACATTGTCTTTCTTTTAGTCACCAAGACTGAAAAACAGATCTCATAGATTCAACCCCTGGACTTTTCTTCCATCTATCCCCTCCCTCCATTTATGTTGCTGGCATCTTGGTTCAGATTCTCGTTGTTTTATGTGGACCATTATAACAAACTACCAACCATTTTCCCACCTCCGGATGCCTCTCAGTGTTCCTCTCTATAATCTGTCATACACTCAATTGATGTTCCTAAAACCAGGATCTGATCATTTCACTCTGATAAGACACCTTCCCTGACTTCCTTATTATCTTCTGAATACATACAAACTACTCATCTCATAATTCAAGGTCTTCAGAATATAATCCCAAAATGTATTTTCAGGCTTAATTTTCACTGTTTTTCATTTCAACTAAAAGGACTGCTCAAACAGCTTATAAACATGCTCTTGTTTCTCTACTTCCACTTGTGCTCATAATTTCTCTCTTCCTGCAACATTCTTTACTTCCTCCAACTATTTCATGTGGTGAAATTATGCCTATTTTTAATAATCTATTCCCAAATATCACTCTTTCTATTTGACCTTTCCTCAATACCCCACTTATGCACACAGATGTGACTTTTCCATCCTTTGAACTCCTTTGCTCTTTATTTTTTTCTCATCTTTGGTATGTTCTATATTATCTCTTTGGAGTATTTTTCTTAGAGCACTGAGCACATTGCTTTCATAGCATAGATGCTTGTTAAATATTCCTTGATTGAATGAATAAATCTTTCCCACAAAATTACAAACTAGTCTTACTCTCTTTTTTAATCCATATAGTATTACATAACACATACTACATCACTCATGAGAGAAGTTTTAAAAATAATCTTTAATTTAATTATTAGAGAAGGTACAGACATCTTATCTTCTTTGACATTGCCTGTGTGATTTTTTCTTTATTGACCTTCTTATTTGGACTCCATTTTTGCTTAACTGATTGTACTCTTCGTGTACAATTACTATCATGTCAGGATATGTATAAGTTAGAATATGAGTCTAAACACCTTGGTTTAGACTATTAACAAATAACCTCAAATAAGTCATTTAACCTAGTTTTTCTTTTCTACCAGAACAGAAAAATAGTAATTCAGATCTAAAATCTTCATTTTGAAGACTAATAAAGGCCGTAAAGTATTTTAAGCTTTGAACTTTCTTATAAAGTCTTCTGGATAAATAAATGATTTGGAAATTTTTTAAAGTTTTGCTAGATTACTATCTACCTATAGTTGTAGTAGTACAATTAAAGTACAAGGGGAGAATGTGAAAAGATTAAAACTTATTTTTACCCATATTTTCATGAAAAAATTAATCATGTAATATTCTGAGATGGTTTTATATAAGTTCAGAATATGAAGAGTTATTTATTCACATTATAAAAATGTAATTATTTTTAGACTTCTGGGTATCTCAGTTCTATATTTTTAGATGATTAGAACATTTAGGAAGTATTTTAAGCAGCTGACCAAATGAGATAAACTGAAAATACAAAAGAAATTGTTTTAATTACCTTAGCA
This sequence comes from Lepilemur ruficaudatus, assembly GCA_963574885.1. NCBI lineage: Eukaryota > Metazoa > Chordata > Mammalia > Primates > Lepilemuridae > Lepilemur > Lepilemur ruficaudatus. Next base: position 10,667 of record CAUYRT010074924.1, read on the forward strand.
TTTCATGCCATTAGTTCCTGGTCGAGTAAGAGTGTCAGAGATCCATGAGACCACCACCAGGTTTGGTGGTTTGCTAGGAAGACTCACAGAACTCAGCATAGTTGTATTCATGGCTATGATTTATTACAGTGCAAGGTTACAAAGCCTTATAATGCAAAGTCAGCAAGAGGAAAAAGCTCATGGGGCAAAGTCCGGAGGAAACCAGGAGGAAGCTTCCAAGAGTCCTCTCATAGTAGAGTCACACAGGACATGCTTAATTTCCTCCGTAACGAATTGTGACACCACTTGTAAGATTTTGTCTCCCAGGGAGGCTCATCAAAGACACAGTGCTCAGGATTTTTATTAAGGGCTGATCACCTAGGTGCCTTCTACCTAGCACTTATCAAGGTTCTAGACTCTAAGAAGGAAAGTAGGTATTCAGCAGAAACCACAGTGTTTGTACAGTTCAGGCACAGTGACAGCCACTCCTATGGAAAGAACTTGTCTAAAAAAGAAGCCAACAAAAAGGAAAGAAGAGCCAAAAAATAGAGTGCCTTATCTCCATGACATTGTTTGAGTCCCTAGATCCAATAATGTCTTCCTCTAGACTTCTTAGTAATTTCCTTTGTTTCTTAGGGTACATAAAGTGGGTAAAAGTAGTAGAAATATCTACTCACAGTTCAACACTCACATCTGACCTGCTTAGTAACCATAGAAGGAAAAAAAAAGGATACTTTTTCTAACAGTTCAGGAAAAACACCTGAGGCAGGATTCTAGGTGTCCTGACTCTGGTCATATGTTCATATCTGAACCTATTACTTTGACAAGGGGTATGGAGTATTCTAGTTGGCTAAGCTTTGATCATATAGCCATCCATGTGCCCAGTAAGGGGATGGGTTAAGCTTCTCCCCACAACCCATACCTCCTTCTACACACACTCTCAGCATGCCCTAGATTTAATAGTATTATTAAAGAATGGAGGTGGAAATGTCTTTTCAAAAGAGTGTAGAGTGGCAGAAAAAACATGAGTTTGCTGAACTAGTATTGTCTTAGCCAGGTTATTCCAATAACATTATGAAATATGGAAAACAAAATGAGTTTTTAATAAATACAATCAGATGTCAAATGGGTAGAAGTATAATAATATAATTCTTTGTAGGTACCAACTTACAGAAAAGACACTTCATCACCTAGCACTGATTTATGCAGCTTTGGTTTCATCTGGGTTAAACTCTAAAGAACTGGATGTGAAGGTATTGTTTTCCTATATATTTATTTATAAATATTTTTCATAAACCAACATTATACTCAAACTCAAGTGCCCAGTGAGAAAAAAACATTGAGTGAATTAAAAACTGCTCAAAAGCTAAATAAAGAACAGTTTTCAAATTAATAAATATCTTACCATTTAAACTTCTGTTCTAAAAGCCTTTAGTTTGGCCCAGCATCGTGGCTCACGCCTGTAATAGTAGCACTCTGGGAGGCTGAGCGGGGAGGATTCCTTGAGGCCAGGAGTTCCAGACCAGCCTTAGGGAGACCCCATATCTACTAAAAATAGAAAAAATTAGCCAGACATGGTGGCATGCACCTGTAGTCCCAGCTACTTGTGAGGCTGAGGCAGGAGGATTGCTTGAGCCCAGGAGCTTGAGGTTGCTGTGAGCTAGGCTGACACCACGGCACTCTAGCCCAGGCAACAGAGTGAGACTCTGTCTCAAAATAAATAAATAAAAGCCTTTAGTTTAATAAATTTAAAATCATATTTTATCTCTTTAGTACTACTTAGATAGATTTTATTTATTTTGTTTTATTATTTCATTTTATGTTTGAAGACAGGGTCTCGCTCTGTCACCCTGAGTAGAGTGCAGTGGCATCATCATAGCTCACTATAACCTCAAACTCCTGTGCTCCAGTGATTCTCTTATTTCAGCTCCCTGAGTAGCTGGGACTATAGGCACATGCCACAATGCCCGGCTAATTTTTCTATTTTTAGTAGAGATGGTCTCGCTCTTGCTCAGGCTGATCTCAAACTCCTGAGCTCGAGCAAATCTCCCACCTCAGCCTCCCAGAGTGCTAGGATTAGAGGTGTGAGGCACCACGCCTGGCCTACTTAGATATGTTTTAAACATAGCAGAATATGAATAAAAATAAATATCCCTTGATGAAAAATGTTCCTTGTGAAAGATGTGCTAAGTTCTTATCTGGTGTAAAATGGAAATTTTATGACATATGAATAGGACAACATATTGGTGATCTCTAATCAATCTCTTTGCTTGGCCCTTTTTTAAAATGTCCTTCTCTGAAATGTAGACATTTGTCCAAGTTCAAGGCTCAGCGCTCTGCCATTACTGCTTTACATTCTTGCCTTTATGAACTCAGACACTTCCACAGCTTTCATTTCTGAGTATAATTCTTAAATTTTTCCTGACATTTCTTAAGGTCTGCACCTTTAGCACAGGAATATCCCACAAGTACCTTAACGTCTACCTGTCCAAAACACAACTTCTTATCCTTTCCCATGCTTAATTTATGACATCACTATTCTAACATAATTAGTAGCTAAAGCTTTTTAACTCTGCAGTGTCTCTAGAATATGTCTCTCCTTCTACTCCCTCTGCTGTTTTCCTAAATTCAGGCCTTCATTGACTCTCACTTGGATTTTAAAGTACTAATAACTTCCTAACTAATCTCCCCTTTTCTACTCTTTCTCCACTCCAATTCATCATGTATAGATACCAATTATACTTCTGAAATGCAGTTGTAAATATTCCACTACCTAGATTCTAAGCTTCTAAAGGTAAGGAAACATGTTTATTCATTCTTGTATTCCTGGCACCTAGCCAGGTACATAGTAGGCTCTTGATAAATATTTGAATTTCTTGCTCAAAGAACTTCCATAGCTTCCTACTTCATTCAACAAAGAGTTCAAACTGAGCTGGATTCAAATTCCTCCACAATTTAGCCATTAGTAATTTTTCCTTTAATATCATTTTATTCACCATTTTCTGAATATGTCCCACACTATCACCTCTCAGCCACTGCACAATCATATCATTCTGGCCTGCCTTCCCCCAGGAATGCTATTACTTCCATCCCCTTACCACTAGCTATCAGAGTTCTGCCTATCTCTAGTTGCCTAGCTCAAACACTATCTCCTTTAAGAAATTTGCTCCAATCATATCCTCTCAGGATAAATCTCTTCTCCTATTCTTCCAATAATACTTTGTGCCTTTATTATAATATGCAGCATATCCTCCACCCTGAAGGGTAAGAATTAGGTCTATTTTACTTGTTAAACCTATAGTAGTGCACAGTGCTTTGTACAAAGCAAAAACATTCAACACACATTTATTAATACTAAGTAGAATTCACTCAAAGCACACCTCTTAAGAAAATCAACAAATAATCTGTTTGATACTTTTGTTCCTAGGATGCATACTAAACCTGGAAATAAAATTATTAGAAAAGTTATCTAATAAATGAATGGCAAATGTAAATCTGTCTCATTTATCCATTCAAGTGAGATTTCACCACTTATTTAGCCTCTTCTCTTCCCAGCTCATAGTAAATAGCTATATGCAAAATATGCTTTAGAAATTATTTTTTTTCTCTGTACATGGGGCATATGATACCAGTAAGTGATACTGTATTCAGGTACAATGACATGGCTCAGAGCATACTCCTAGGAAGGCATTCAAGGGTGAAACAGTATTGCCCAGGAACAATCCATTCCAAACAAACGTCTGCTTCCACCTGAGTCAAACTATTCTAAAAGCTTTTCAAGTTTTACATAATAATCTCAAAAGTAGGTCATTTTTCCATTGAAAATAGCAAACATTATTAGTGATATTCCTATTGCTGTTTCTTCTAATAGAAAAGATGAAATATAACACTAAATATATTTTTCAAGACTTTATTGATAAATGCCAAATGAAAATGGAAACAATTTAGTTCTAAAAATTGAAAAATACAAAGATATCATATTTAAAGAAGTAAAACAATGGGTTATACTCACAAATAAAATGTTTTGGATTTCACATAAACCAATATATTATATCTAAAAGTGTTAAAATTAGAATTTGTTTTTTAATTTTATCTTCTAGTTACAAACTATTTTTGAGTTCTACATTTTTCTTCCTAATATTTCCTATAATCTAACATATAAAAATGTATTTTTTAGCTCATAATTGCCCCAGGAGTAGAAGAGACAGCACTGATAATTCGACAAATTGCTGACCACAATTTAATGACCTCGAAGAGAGATCCTCGTGAATGTTTGGATAAATCCTGGCTTGAAGTTTCACCATCTAAGGTTTATTTTCTAAATGTATAAATTAGATATTTTCAAGGCAAATATAAACACATGTACTTGAATTTCCTTACTGGTCACATTTTTTTTCTCAGGTGTCCCAAATTGAGTAGTAGGTGCAATGACAAAAATTTTAATCTGCTGCAGTGAATAGAATAAAATGGATCACTATCAAGAAACCATTGGCTGATTATTTCTTAAACTCTTTTCTAGGAAGAAATGTACTTACTTGATTTTCCATGTATTAACCCATTGGTGGCTCAGCTCATGTTAAATAAAGGACCTTCACTGCATTGGATATTATTAGCAACTCTGTGTCAACTTCAGGAACTCCTACCTGAAGTTCCAGAGAAAGTGTTAAAGGTTAGTTGTTTGAGATCTGTATTATTATATGAGTTTACTTTCTTTTGATTTGAGCATCTATTTTTACCTTAGGGTTTTTGAAATGAAGGTATCCAAGTTTAATTGTTTTGGAATTCATATAACAAAGAAATAATTTACTGGAACTATATTTCATATAGAATTCTCATTAGCTATCAATCATATTATACATTTTAAAGCTGTTTTATATAGATAATTCAGTACAGTTTGTCACACATTAAATCATTTTGAAATATCATTATGACCACAAATAATTCAATTATGTACTTGTACTCTATTCGCATGTCTTTATAGTACCTCTTCTGAACAGTCCTCACATGCCTGTCATTATAGCAGTAAAAAGAACTTTAGCCTTTTGGTAATATTTTAAAATTTTTATCAGGGAAACAATGTTCATGTATAACTTATATAACTAAAAATTCTGTTACATTTGCTGTGAACCTAAAACTGTTCTGAAAAAGTAGGCTATTTAAAAATTCTATTACAAGTGATTAGAAAATAGATGCAAATTATGTTTTTCTTTTAATAGAACCTAATTATTTTATGTTCTTAATACCTGAATCACTGTTACATTTATGAATAGACTACTTATTTATATTTTACTTCTTTATAGATAAGCATCATTTCTATTTACTAAACTGATGTTTGTATTATATTAATTTTCTAATTTTTTAGCATTTTTATAGTATCGCTTCCTTATTCAAGATTGGTTCTTCTTCCACAACAAAATCACCTGAAATTTCATCACCTTGGGAAAATAGGAATCAGATTGATACCTTTACTTCTCAGAGTTCAGCTTCTGGTTCTTCCGATTCTATCATTCAAGAACATAATGAATTCTACCAATATTCTGAATTAGGAGAGACAGTACAGGAAGACATAAACAATACTTCGAATTATAACTCTTCCCTTACAGAACTAAAAGAAATGCCATGCATTTTACCATCTGTGCCTTCATACAATCAGACTAGCTACTGGAAAGACTCCAGTTGTAACCCTAGTACAGTGAAGAATAATAATCCTTTTCTAGTTAATATAGAATCAAGGAAAGAAGCTTGTAACTCCTTTGTAAACCAGAATGATTCAGAGTCAGATGTCTTTTCTTTGGGCCTAAGACAAATGAACTATGAAACTATAATATCACCAGCTGACACTCCGAAGACAGCTGTCCCTAATTTTATAAATTATCAGAAAAAAGGAACACATGAAGCAAAAGGATTCATAAATAAAGAAGTATCTGCCCCTATCTTTTCACTAGAAGGCACTCAATCTCCTCTTCATCGGAACTTTAAAAAAAATGCATGGGAACAAGAGGCTCACTCATTCAACTTACAGTATGGTACAGAGCAGACTACACATGACAAGTGGTATTCTCAGAAAGACAATTTATTCACTAATCAGCAACAATGTCTGTTGGATGAGTTAGAAGACTTCACACCTGAAAGTTCAAATGTTGAAACTAAAAAGACTTTCTGGAGAGGATTACCATCTGTCCCCAGTTTGGATTTATTTTGTCCTTCTGAGTTTAATGTAAATCAAAGAGAATTCAACAGACTTTATCCTTACCAAAGAACTGGAAAGTGTTTAGGACAGAAAAGGCACCCTGAATCTTCATCTAGCCCAAGAGACAAGGAATTGTTAACAGGTAACACTATTCAATAGTTGATAAAACTACTTTGAAATTTAATTTAAAAAGATAAGAACCATCTCTAAATTTTAAAAAATTTTTTGTGTTAATACTATACTTAAAAATCCTCCAATAACTTTCGGGTCAAGGAGAAAAATCAAAACCCTAAAATAAATGCAAAGAAAATATAACATGTCAAATTTCTGTAGTTTTAAATGAACTAAGCATTCAACTTAAGAAGCTAAAAATAAAAACAGAACAAATCTTAGTGAAAGAGAAGACAAAAATCAACAAAGATCAAACAGAGGCATCCATGAATCAGAAAATTAACCTCTTGTGGGACAGGTATATTTAATTGGATAACATTCATTAAGAGCAATAATCCCAATCACCATTCTAAGCCTTTTATGTGGATTGTTTAATTCTAACAATTCTCTTAAATAGGTACTACTGTTAACTCCATTTGGATGTATGTTTTTGAGTTGTTTGAACATATAATATCAAATTTTTAACAGAATGATTTCGGTGGGGCTCAGTGGCTCGAGCCTGTGATTCTAGTACTTTGTGAGGCCAAGGCGGGAGGATTGCTTGAGGCCAGAAGTTGAAGAGCAGCCTGGGCAGCATAAGGAGATCCCATCTCTACAAAAAATAGAAAAATTAGCTGGGCACAGTGGCACATGCCTCTGGTCCCAGCTACTCAGGAGGCTGGGCCAGGCAGATTACTTGAAGCCAGGAGTTTGAGGTTATAGTGAGGTATGATTGCACCACTGCACTCTAGCCCAGGCAAAGAGAGAGACTCTGTCCCAAATAAATAAATACACAAATAAACAAAAATAAAAGAACAATTTTATTTTCTAATTTCTAGTAATTCTACCTTTCTTTTGTTGTCATTTCTTATTGTATTGGCCCAGGCATCTAGAACAAAATATTAAATTCTAATGACTATACAAAGGTAGACTTACCAGGAAGGGAAAAAAAGGGGTGGGGGACAGGGGAGAAGCTTAAGCTTTAAAGCTTCTCTTTTGCATGGCCCTTTTGTGAAGACTGAGAGGGGCCCAGAAAATCTTGTATTCTTCGTTTTACTAAAAGAGGGCCTCCCAAATCGTATAAGCCAGTCCAGGCTCTCCCACAGCTTCACAGTGAGCAACCAGGGTCCTATCATCATTTACATTCCCTGTGTTTCATCAAATTATTTATTTAAGGATTCTTTAACTCCTTAATTGAAGTTAAAGATTTATTTTCCAGATACGATTTTAAAGACATGAATTTAAAGATAGATTCCTAAGGATATAGCCCCTCCCTAAAAAGAAATATGTCCGTATGTTCATGAGAAGAATAGCCAAAGTGAAGGGAAAAAAGCTGCAATTAAGAATAGGAAGGGCAAACTTAGAAGAAGAAAAAGAAAACCTGAGAGAATTGTATACACTCTCACCATAAAGATAGATACACAGAGGGTACACAGATCAAACAGTATGTCTTTGTTTTAGGTTCAAAGTCAGTTAAGGTGAGAGTCTAATTTGTATCTTAGTCAATGAGGACTTATTGGAAACCTTCAGGAATTAGGAAGCCCTGCCTGAGTTGCTTCCCAAACCACTTGGATTGTTTACTTAAAAATATTAGAACTATAATAGAAGAGACCTTAAAGATAATATAGTATAATTTCTCATTTCATTGAAAAGAAAATTGAAATCCAGATTTAACTATTTGTACAGGACCGAGCATAGAAATATGTATATTTAACACTAATTGTTAATACTGGGCCATTAGATACAGGTCCATTTATGTTTAAAACATAATTTTTAACAGTTATTATTTTATCACAGTTTGGAAATTTTGACACTTTGTTGATAGATGACGAGGAGACAGCATCCACTTGAATAACTGGAAAAAAATAGCTACACTTTACTATTATAAGCAATAAAATGGTTTTTCTTTTTCTCCTTTTAACAGGTTTCGTGTACTCACCACCACCACAATTCAAAAAACGACGTCTAGTGTATGAAAAAGTCCCTGGTAGAGTTGATGGACAGACTCGGCTGAAGTTTTTTTGAAGGCGGGAAAGAACAGTGCTATATGCCATATTCCACTGCTTTTGATGATAATCCACTAGCAAAAGTATTTAGATTTGCTCATACATTAAAGAAAATGCAATTATTCATACATGTTCTCAGTGTTTCTATATTAAATTTTCATAATATGTATTCTGCCCTGTGGTTTGCATCTTTGTAAGTTAAATATGCTAATTTATCAGTTAGCATAATAATTATCATAAGATCCCAAATGTCTTCCAGATTCACCTAAACACAAGCTCTTTAAGTGAGTCTCCATCACGGTTTGACCCTTTGAGTCAGGAAGTGAAGATCACCACAGTCAACCCTCCAACACCAAGAAAGTTAAAATCCAGGACAAAATTGAAGTTAAAGAACTTTCCAGTGTTGTCTTCCATAACAAAATTTAGAAACAAATGACTAAGAAGGAATATTTGCAACCTAGTTAATAGGAAAAAAGTTTACATTCCTAATATGTAAAAAAGTTACATGAATTGATAGGAAAAAGACAACCTAATAGACGAATGGGCAAAATATATGAATAGATATTTCCTCAGAAAAAAACAAAAATTGTCAATAAATACTTGAAACAGTATACAGCTTCATTACTTATCAGATGCAAATTAAAATGTTATTGTTTTATCGCCTATCAGATTGGCAGAGTTTTGGGAAATTTATAATATCCAATGTCAGCATATAGAGAAAAGAACATTTTCCTATATTGTTGGTACAACTTCTTTAGAGCACAGTTTGTATAACATCTACTAAGATGAAAAATGCATGTATCTTTTGACTCAATTACATTTTAAGGAATCTGTCTTAAAGAAATATTCAATTACATAATGAAATATATTGTAGTATAATTTGTAATAGATAAAAATTATAGACAACAAAAATGTTATCAGTAGGGGAATAGGTAAACAATTTAGGCTGTAGAATATCATGAAATCATTAAGAAGAAAGTAAATCTGTATGCTCTAAAAAGGAAGGATGTTCATAACATAAAGAACAAAAAAAAAAAGGAAAAACAATATATAAAACACTGTATATTGCACAACTCCATTTTTGTTTTTAAAAATAGGCCTCTGAAAATTCAAATTTTTTCCAAATGATCAATATATTATGGAACAATGTGGGCATAACATGAATTTTACATTCTGATATGTGATTTTGTTCACAAGAAACACTTGAGGCGAACTGAAAAATTGCACCCAGCTGAAATGAGCTGGATCGGAATACACAAAACACATATACCACACATCTTGCAAGATCACTGAACCACACTCAATGTGGCTCAGTGACACATCTGGTGTTTCAACTTTCTGACTAGATAACCCTCCTTCCACCACTTCACAATAACACAAGTTGCAACTTGGCTGAGCAGTCCTGTACACTCCCCTTTCTTTAATTTTTCCCCACTTTCCTCTCAGTTCTCTCATTTTTTCTCTTTATCTCTGTTCTCTCACTCTTTTTCTATTTCTCTTTTGGTTTTTTTCCTCAAGCAGAAAGGGTGGTAGGCATGGGAGCGAGGTGTGGATAGGCAGTGGGGGAGTGGGGCCTAAAGCTCCACAAGCAATCTTCACACGTTGTTCAAGGTAAAGAGCCGTATGTATGATATTATTTATGTATTCCTTAACCATTTAACATGTCTAAAAATGTGCTATCATTTTTATTAGATTTTTACCTTTTTTATTTGTCACTGATAAAATTTGAGTGTTAAGCCCCTAACCCCATTTTCCCATAAGCCGTATGGCTATTATTGTGTGATTTGACATAGCTTGGTGATTTTTAAGAATGCATATGCCATGTTACAGCAGGACTGACTATATGTATATCCTTCTTAGCAGCTTCTTAATATGATGTGTCATAATATATTTAATCATTCTCTCACTAATGCACTTTTAGGTTGACTCCAATTTTGGCATGAAAAATGTATGGATACAGCTGGGCATGGTGGTGCACGCCTATAGTCCCAACTACTTAGGAGGCAGAGGCAGGAGGATTGCTTGCATCCAGGAGTTTGAGGTTGCAGTGAGCTATGATTACACCACTGCACTCTATCCCAGGTGACAGAGTGAGACCCTGTCTCAGGAAAAAAAATAAGTAAAAAAAAAAAAAATATATATATACACACACACACACACACACACACACACATATAGACACATATACCAAACTTTTAACAGTGAAAGAGTTAGAATAAATACAAAGGTTGTTACCGGAATCAGGGATGCATATGTTTTATGATAAAGTTTTTATGATATTGCATAAAGTTTTATGATATTGCCATTTATTCTTTGATTGATACAGAGAAGACTAGGGAGGAGTATAATTTGGAGAAACCAGGTGCTTGATTTGGAGCAAATTAAATTTGAAATACCTACTAGACTTCTACATGGATATATTAAGTAGGTTTTTGGATTATAAAAGTCTCAAGCACTATGGGATTGTATAGATCTGGGAAGTAAATATTTGGGAATCATCAAAGTATAGGTGGTATTTAAAGCCATGCAACTGGATAAGATTACTAAGGGAGTGAACGTAGATAGAAAATAGAAAGAGTTCAAGGACTAAGCCCTGGAACAACATTAGAGAGAAGTGGAGGAAAAAGAAAGGACATTGAGAAGGAGCAGCCAGTGAGGTAGGAGAAAAACCAGGAGAGTGTGATGTCCTGGAAGCCAAATGAAGATGTTTCCAGAAGGAGAGAGTCATTGATTATGTCAATGGCTACTGATACATCAAGTGAGAGGAGGAAAGAGAACAACTGGATTTACCATTGTTGATCTTGATATGAACAGTGTTTGGAGGAATGGTGGGGACAAAAGCCTGATGAGAATAGATTCAAGAAAACAAAAAAAAGGAAAACAGGTTTAGACAGCTCTTTCTGAAACTTTCACTGTATAGACAAGAGAGATGAGGTATTGGCTAGAAAAAGTCAAGGGAAGATATTTTTTTTTTTTGAGATAGAGTCTCACTCTGTTGCCCAGGCTAGAGTGCTATGGTGTCAGCCTAGCTCACAGCAACCTCAAACTCCTGGGCTCAAGCCATCCTCCTGCCTCAGCCTCCTGAGTAGCTGGGACTACAGGCATGTGCCACCATGCCCAGCTGATTTTTTCTATATATTTTTAGTTATCCAGCTAATTTCTTTCTATTTTTAGTAGAGACGGGGTCTCACTCTTCTTACTCAGGCTGGTCTCAAACTCCTGAGCTCAAGCAATCCTCCCACCTCAGCCTCCCAGAGTGCTAGGATTATAGGCGTGAGCCACTGTTCATGGCCGTGAATTGCTTTTTTATATCCTTTTCTCATTTTTTCTTATCAAGCTATCAGAATATTCTGTATATTAGAGATATTAGCCCATTTCCTCTCATATATACATGGCAGACATTTTTCCCTGTCATTTGCTTTTTATTTGGTTTGTAATGATTTTTACCATATAAGAGTTTTGAATTAAATGTGTAATTTTATTTAAATTAAATTGCTTATTTAAATTAGATTTAAATTAAATTAATTTAATATAGTCAAGTATACATATCTTTTCTTTTCTTTCAGACAGGGTCTCACTCTGTCTCCTGAGCTAGAATGCAGTACTGCAACCTCAAACTCCTGGACTCAAGAGACCCTCCTGCCTCAGCCTCCCAAACAGTTGGGACTACAGGCACACACCACTATGTCTGACTAATTTTTCTGTTTTTTTTTTTTTTTTTTTTTGTAGAGATAGGGTCTCACTATGTTTTCCAGGCTGGTCTCAAATTCCTGGCCTCAAGTGATCCTCCCAAAGTGCTAGAATTACAGGCTTGAGCCACCACACCTGGCCCCTCTATGTTTTATACACATATACATATACAGAGTTTTAAAGACTATTCTTCGATACTTGATTTTCCATATGATCTTTTAGATATTTTAAACAGTTTTGCTCAAAAAAATTAGCAATTCCACTAAATTTATATTTTAACAAAATTGTCTTTCTTTTTTTTGGTCTTGCTCTGTTGCCCAGGCTAGAGTGTGAGTACAGTGGTGTCATCATAGTTCACTGCAACCTCAAACACCTGGGCTGAAGCAATCCTCCTGCTTCTGCCTCCCAAGTAGCTGGGACTGCAGGTGCATGCCAGCACACCCAGCTAATTTTTCTATTTTTTGGAGAGATGGGGTCTTGCTCTGGCTCAGGCTGGTCTCAAATGCCTGGCTTCAAGCAGTCCTCCCATCTTGGCCTCCCAAAGTGCTAGGATTACTGGTGTGAGCTGCTGTGCTCAGCCAAAATTGTCTTAATATCCTAAAATTTGATGTCCCTCTGTTTAGTTAGACCCTTTATTAGATCCTTCTATAAACATTGATAAAACCTTTTTTATGACTCTTCAACTTTTCTTAAGTTTATTCCCAAGTACTTTTTATGGTTTTATCATTAAAGTGGAAATGGGATATAGTTTTCATTTCCATTTTCAACTAGCTATTGTCAATGTAGAAAATGCTTTTTATTTTTCTATATCTGTTTTGTATCTAGCTAGCCTCCCAAATTCTATCACAAATCCAAGTATTTCTTGAGCTAGACTCTCATGAGTTTTCAGGGTATACAATTATATAACACATACAGATAATAAAATGTTTACACCACTTGTTTTTACAGCATTAGCTAAGATATCCGAGGCAATGCTGAATAACAGCATTGCTAGAAGGTATCCTTGTCTTATTCCTGATAATGTTAAATGCTTTCATTTCACCATGTATTATGATATTTGTTATTGGTTTTCATAAACTGTCTTTATCATCTTAAAGTAATTTCTTTCTACTCTCACTTCACTAATCCACTTAATTTTAATTCAGAACAGCTACTAAATTTTATCAAATGACTTTTTGGCATAGACTCCCTTCTTTAAATCATTCATGTAATGAATTACATTGATAGATTTCCTTATGTTAGACTAGCTTTGTCAGGTTGTATTTCCTCTCAACAGACTACTGAATTTGATTTGCTTATACATAGGTCATTTATATTTATATTCATAGGTGAGAATTCTATAGTTTTCTTGCACAATCTTATCAAATTTTTGCTGAAGGGGAAGGTGGAATCAAGAGACAATTTTGTTTTTTAATGGAGGTTTTAAAAAATCCTTATTGCTGTTAAAACAGAAAATGGAACATGTTTAAATGCTGATAGAAAGGATCCAATAAAGAACTTGAAGATAAAGGAGAGAAAGGATAATTGATAGTATGAAATTTCAAAGAAGGTGAAAAGACCCAGAGAACAAACAGAGGGGTTAGAAAAGTGATACTTGGGATATCTAGCACTTTGGAGGCTAAGGTGGAGGTTCACTTGAGGCCAGGAGTTCGAGACCAGCCTGAGCAAGTGTGAGATCCTGTCTCTACTAAAAATAGAAAAATTAGCCAGGTGCAGTGGTACATGCCTGTAGTCCCAGCTACTTGGGAGACTGAGGCAGGAGAATCACTTGAGCCCAGGAATTTGAGGTTGCAGTGAGCTATGATGACACCACCTGCATTCCAGCCTGGAAGACAGAGAAAGACCCTTTCTCAAAAAAAAAAAAAAAAAAAAAAAAAAGCAAAAAACGAACCAACTAAAAAATAAAAAAAAAAATTGAACAAATCCCAAAATGAAATAATTAAAAAACCAA
>CAUYRT010074931.1:0-14632 GCA_963574885.1 Lepilemur ruficaudatus
AAGGTCAGGAGTTCGAAACCAGCCTGAGCAAGAGCGAGACCCCGTCTCTATTAATAATAGAAAGAAATTAATTGGCCAACTAAATATATATAGAAAAAAAAAAGTAATGAAATAATGTATTTTGCAGCAATGTGGATGGAACTGGAAACCATTATCCTAAGTAAAGTTTCTCAGGAATGGAAAAACAAATACTACATATTCTCACTTATAAGTGGTAGCAAAATGAGGGATACATATGGTCATAGAGTGATGTGATGTACATTTAAAACCAAGAAGCAGGAGGGTAGAGGAGGGTGACTGATAAAAATCTACCTATTGGTTACAATGTACACTATTCTAGTGACAGGTACACTGAAAGCCCTGACTTCAGTATGATACAATCCATCCATGTAACAAAAAACACTTGTCCCCCCTAAATTTTTTTGAAATAAAAAAGAGAAGGTACATAAATTAAACATTTATTCAAAAAAAGTACAATTATCCCATTTTATAGACAGTGACACTGGGGCTCATAAAGGTTAAGTAATCTACCCAAGATCACAACAGCTAGGAATGGTGGATTTAACACTTCTATGAACGTTTTGTCATACTTGTTTTAGATCTTCTCTTTAAAGAAATTTAACGTCAGTAATACAACTAAAGCCCTCTTCCATCACATTTTCTCCTTTCTTCCCCAAAAGTAACGCAAGGTTGGTGTATATCTTCCTGTGTATGTTTCTATAGGTATGTATTTATCTATAAACAGTAAATAGTATTACTTCTGTAGAAAACAATTTCAACTTTTTTCAAACTTGCCTTTTTCACTTTACATGATGTTTTCTAGATTTTCGTATGTTGAAACCTTTACAGTAGTTCATTCATTTTAACTGCTGTTAACTCTTTAATGTGCATTTAGGTTTCATCCAGTTTTTCACCATTAGCAACAGTTGTAATTAACATTGTATACATCTCATGGTGTACCTCTGTGAGTATACACATAAAAGTGGAATTGCCCAGTCCATGCATCTACGTTTTTATTAGATATTACTAAGTTGGAGTCCAGAATGGTCTTATGAAATTACACTTCGGTCTGATTATAAATACAGAATTTCTGTATTCCAGAAACTTACTGAACAGGGCCATCTTAAATATGATAGCACAGTTGAGACCACTGATGCTTAAGAGAAAGAAGACTAGATGGTGTTTCCCAAGTGTAATTGTACATAAGAATCATACAATGGGCTTCTTATAGAATGCGTATTTCTAGTTCTGGTTCCAGACCTACTGAATTATACTCTCTGATGATGGGACCTCAAAATTCTCACCAGGTGATCCTGATGCAGTTGATCTATGAACTAGGGTTTGTAGACCACTGCTCTCAGCTATATTCTGATCACACGCTATGCCAAATTTTTCTCTTTAAACATATGTTAATTAGACTATTAAAAAGCAACACATGTAGCAACATTAGCTGCTCCCCTTTATACATTGCCATAGGATATGTGCGTGGCTTTTACTAAGGGGCTGTCATAGAAGAATTATATATGATTTGGGAGGGGATGGTTGAAATTATGTAATTCCATTTCATTCTGTTGTAGTCTATGTTAAGATTTCTAATTAAATTAAGAAAAAACACTTATTTTCAGCTGCCCAAATTTATCAACAGTGACCAGCCAGGGAAAGGGAAACAACCTTATACTGTAAACTTTTAAAAGAGAACCAGGGGAAAAAAGTTTCTGGTGTTTCTAAACTCTCCTCCATTCCCATAATTAATACTGAGGAAAGGAGTGTTGACAAAAGTCTGACAATTTTCATTAATTTTCTTCAATTTAGAGAGACATGGCCTGCAATGGTGATTTGTTATATATTATTTTCTAGGAATTTTTCAACTTTATCTAAATTTCCCAGTATAGTCATTTATAATATATTCTTATCTCTTCAATGTCTGTAGCATAGGTAGTGATGTCCCATTTTTCGTTTTCAATATTGATTATTTAGATCTTTTCTTGTTTTCTTGATCAGTCTTGCTAGAGATTTGTCCATTTTATTTAGGTCTTTTTTAAGAAATAACTTTCAGCACTGCTGGTCTACTCTATTGCATTATTATTTTGTATTCTATTTCATTAATTTCTGTTCTTACTGACAATGTTGAACATTATCTGAGCCCTGTGCTCCCACTCTTTCGTGCTCTGGCTAATTTGCAAAGGATCACCCTGTCTTCATATACCCCAAGAAAACATCCACCTCCACTTTTCCTTAATGCAGATAAAACCCATCTTCACCCTTCCTCATGTCCCATAAGATTTACCTAGGATTCCTTTGTTTACCTACTTTTGTTAAAATCCCTAGACTCCCTTCCTTTTCTTTGAGACATTCGTCATTAATGTACATTCACCTGATTGCAATAGCCTAAACAAAATCATGTCCTTAACTCTCTGGTGAATTTTATCTTTCACATTACCTTTATTGTTGCTTTCTTTCTATAGTCTTTAGGTTTTTTTTTTTAACTTCTGGAACTCAGCTCATTATATTTCAACCTTCTTTTTAATATAGACATTTAAGATAGTACTTTAGCTGCATCCCATAAGTTTTGATATGTAATATAGATCCACTGTCACAAAGTTCAAAATCTATCCTAATTACAATTATGATGTCTTCTGTGATCCAAAAGTTATTTCAATATCTATTTCTTAATGCCCAAAATAGAAATTTTCTAGATATATTTTTGTTATTGATATCTAATTTAATCACATTAAAGTTGGAAAACATACTCTATGATTTCAATTCTTTGAAATGTGTTAGGACTGTCATTATGGTCCATTTCATGTTCATATTTCATAAATGTTCCATGTGTGAGTAAAAACAATTATATTCTGTAGCTTTTGATACAGTGTTCTATATTTTTTTATTAGTTCAAATTTGTTCATTGTATAATTTGAGCAACAAAATAACCATAATATTGGATTATAACACAAAGAATAAAATATCTATGAGTTCATACTCATATGAAAAAATATACAATTGGAAGAGCAAATGACTCAATTGCAAAGAAAGAAAAAAGGGAAAAATAGTAACTTCACAGCAGAGAAAACTGGCAGACATTACCTTAACCAAGTGATCCCAGTTAACATCATCAGTGGCAAGTCATGTTAAAATCAACCTCCGATATGATGTGATGAGATAAATATTTCATGTCTATGGTATTCTTTCCAATAACTTGTAACCCCAGTCTGATCCTGAAAAAACATCACATCAGACAAATCCAAATTGAGGGAAATCTAACAAAATACCTGACCATTCCAAATCATGAAAAAAAAAAAAGGAAAGACTGAGAAACTGTGACAGATCAGAGAAAAGTAAGGAGACATGACTACTATATGCAACGTGATATCCTGGACTGGATACGGGAAAGGCAAAGGACATTACTGGAAAACCTGGTAAAAATTGAATAGAGTCTATGTATTAGTTAATAGAAATGTACCAATGTTAGTTTCTTAGTTTTTTACAAATGTAGTGTGATTATTTAAGATGTTCACATTAGGGGAAGCTCGGTGAAGAGGATATGGGAACTCTCTGTACTATCTTTGCAACTTATTGATATGTTTAAATTATTACAAAATAAAAATTTTATTTAAAAAACATTCATTCATTGTGTTGTTCAGAGAGAAAGTTTGTTCTGCCTGTACTGTCAATTTTTAAAAGAAGTATGTTGAAATCTACTTCTATAACTGTGGATTTAATTCTCCTTGTAGTACTCTCAATGTTTGCTTTTATGTTTTGAGGCTATGTTATTAGGAACATAAAAATTAATTGTTATATCTAATGAATAGAAACATTTATATGAAGTTTCAAATCTAGTAATGATTTGATCTCTAGTAATGATTTTTACATGGCCAGGCGTGGTGGCTCGCGGCTGTAATCCTAGCACTATGGGAGGCCAAGGTGGGAGGATCACTCAAGGTCAGGAGTTTGAAACCAGCTTGAGCAAGAGTGAGACCCCGTCTCTACTAAAAATAGAAAGAAATTAATTGGCCAACTAAAAATATATAGAAAAAATGAGCCGGGCATGGTGGCGCATGCCTGTAGTCTCAGCTACTCAGGAGGCTGAGGCAGGAGGATCGCCTAAGGCCAGGAGTTTGAGGTTGCTGTGAGCTAGGCTGACCCCAGAGCACTCTAGCCCGGGCACCAGAGTGAGACTCTGTCTCAAAAAAAAAAAAAAAAAAAAACTTAACAGGAGGCGAGGCGTGGTGGCTCATGCCTATAATCCTAGCACTCTAGGAGGCTGAGGCAGGAGGATTGCTTGAGCTCAGGAGTTCGAGACCAGCCTTAGCAAGAGCAAGACCCCGTCTCTACTAAAAATAGAAAAATTAGCCAGGCATGGTGGTGCATGCCTCTAGTCCCCACTGCCTGGGAGGCTAAGGCTGGAGGATCATTTGAGCCCAGAAGCTTGAGGTTGCTGCAAGCTAGGCTGACACCACAGCACTCTAGCTCAGGCAAGAGAGTGAGACTCTGTCTCAAAAAAAAAAAAAAAAGAACAGAAATATTAATTTAATATTCCAAGGGCTCAAGGACAAATAATATAACAACAGAAAAAGATGAAAAGAGAAATTGGAGAACTAAGAAATTGAGAAACAATTTCTCAACAACAGAGCAAAACAGCAACATAACAGATCTATTTAATATATCAGAAATAACAAGGGCCAGAATAGACATAGCTGAAAATCAAATGGCATGAAGTTAAACTTGATATAACCATAGTAAATACAAAATTAACAACCATGAGATTAAAGCAATTAGAAAATAACATACGGAGGACAAAGATGATCTAACACAAAGATATTTGGTGTCCTTGAAATAGAGATTCCCACTTAAGGAACAGAATAAGACTTGTCTTGTTTCAAGACAATTCAACAGGCAAAGAATAGTCTTTTCAACAAATAACACTAGAACAACATATGCCAAAGAATAAATTTGGACCCCCACCTCACACCATATACAAAATTAAACTTAAAGTGGATCAAAGGCCTAAACATAATAGTTATAGCTTAAAACTCTTAAAGACAAGGTCCATTGGAGCAGGTAAAGTTTTCATAAAAGAATACAAAAAGGTGTCATCATAAAAGAAAATATTGATAAATTGGACTTTGTCCAGATTAAGAAATTCTGTCCGGCCAGGCGTGGTGGCTCACGCCTGTAATCCTAGCACTCTGGGAGGCCAAGGAGGGAGGATCGCTTAAGGTCACGAGTTCAAAACCAGCCTGAGCAAGAGCGAGACCCCATCTCTACTAAAAATAGAAAGAAATTAATTGGCCAACTAAAAATATATATATAAAAATTAGCCGGGCATGGTGGTGCATGCCTGTAGTCCCAGCTACTCAGGAGGCTGAGGCAGGAGGATCGCCTGAGCCGAGGAGTTTGAGGTTGCTGTGAGCTAGGCTGACGCCACGGCACTCTAGCCCAGGCAACAGAATGAGACTCTGTTTCAAAAAAAAAGAAATTCTGTCCATCAAAACAGGCCATTAAGAAAAGGAAAAGACAAGCTACTTATAATTGCACAATGGCAATGACATAATGGTAGAGTTGTATATAGACTATAGAAAGAACTCCTGCAAATCAACGAGAAAAAGACTAATGGTTTTTTAAATGGCATTTCATAAAAGTACTTGAATAAGTACTTCACAAAGGAGGATAGCCAAATGGCCATTAGACATGTGAAAATGTGTTCAACATCATTAGTCATCCAGGAAATGTAAGTCAAAACAAGAGACCACTAAACACCTATCAGAATGGCTAAAATTTAAAAGCCTGACTATACCAAGTGATGGCAAAGATGTGGAAAAACCAAAACTCTCATATATTGCTGATGGGTGTGTAAATTAGTACAATCACTTCAGAAAACTATTTGACAATATCTTCTAAAGCTTAATATTAACCTACTCTCTGACTCAGCAATTCTACTTCTAGGTGCATACCCAAGATAATTGAGGACACATGCCCTTCAAAAAACATGCACAAGAATATTAATATAGCTTCATTTATAATAGCCACAAACTGGAAACCAGTCAAATGTTCATCAATGCTAGAATTATGGTATATTCATACAATGGAATATAAGCAGCAGCAATTTAAAAAGAACTACTGCCACACACACAAAAATGTGGTTGAATCTCAAATAATGTTAAGCAAAAGAAGAAAGGCACAAGAGTATTTTTGATATGATTCCATTTATATGACATTTAAAAACAGGCAAAACTAACATATGGTAATCATCTTAGTCCATTTATGCAACTATAACAGAATGTCTGAGACTGGGTAATTTATAAAGAATGCAAATTTATTTCTTACAATTCTGGAGGTTGGGAAGTCCAAGATCAAGGGGCCAGCATCTAATGAAGGCCTTCTTGGCTTGTGTCACAACATGGCAGAAGGCATTGCATGGCAAGAGATCAAACTCATAGCCTCAAGCCCTTTTATAATTGGCATTAATCCATTCATGAGGGTGGAGCCCTCATGACCTATAAACCTCCCATCAAGCCCCACCTCTCATTATGATTGCTTTGGGGATTAATTTCCTAACACATGCTTTTTAGGGGACACATCCAAACAGTAGCAGTAATTGAGATGGATTTAAAAAGTGACCATAAGCTTTTATGCAGCTCCTGCCATCAAAAGGTAGAGTTTATTCCCCACCTCTAAAATCTAGGATGGCCTTGTGACTTGCTTTGACCAATAGAATGCAGCAGGGATGACATCATACCACTTCTGAGTACTCTGCTGTTGCCCTCTTGCTGCCCTGAGATCTTCAAGTAAACCAGCACAGTCTACCCTCTTTGAGGATTAAACACTCATATGAAGAGAGAGGGGCCCAGCTAATAGCCAATATCAACCACTGGACATATACATGAGATCATATTAGACCATCCAGCCCCAGTCAAGCTGCCAAATGACTGCAACCCACATGAGTGACCCCAGGTGAGACCAGCAGAAGAATTGCCCAGCAAAGCCAAGACTAAATTTCTGACCCATACTATTATAAGAAAAAAAAAAAACTGTTATTTTAAGGTACCAACTTTTGGAAAGGCTTATAATAGATAACTGATATAGTGACAGAAGACAGAATAGTGGTT
The DNA here is from genome assembly GCA_963574885.1 of Lepilemur ruficaudatus. NCBI lineage: Eukaryota > Metazoa > Chordata > Mammalia > Primates > Lepilemuridae > Lepilemur > Lepilemur ruficaudatus. The sequence goes on from CAUYRT010074931.1 coordinate 7,107, forward strand.
CCTTCTGGGGGATGGATAAAAGCCTTCTGAGATACTGTGTATATTTCATATTTTGGTCTGAGTTTTGGTTACATAGGTATACATTTATGTAAAAATTCATCAAGCTGTATACAAGATTTGGGCACATTTTATATGTTATGCCCCAATAATATGTTTTAAAGGCAAGGTCAAATTTATCTTAGTTCTGGGTTTGGTAGGCAAAATAACGGTCCCCAAAGATGTCCTAATCCTTGGAAACTACGAATATGTTAGGTTACATTAAAAGGGGAAATTAATATTGCAGTTAAAATTAAAATTGTTAATTAGCAGATAAGGAGGTTATCCTGGATTATCCAGGTGGGCCCAATGTCCTTAAATGTAGGAACAGGAGGCAGAAGAGTAGAGTCAGAGGGAGATGTGACTACAGACACAAAGAAATGTAACATTACTGGCTTTGAAGATGGAAGAAGGGGACCACCAGCTAAGGAATGCAAGTGGAATCCAAGCTGGAAAAGGCAAGGAAATGGATTCTCCCCTAGAGGCAGCCCTGTCAATGCCTTGATTTTAGCCAATGAGACCCATTTCAAACTTCTGAACTACAGAACTATAATAAAATTTATGTCATTTTAAGCTACTAACTTTGTGGTAATTTGCTACAGCAACAATAGAAAATGAAAACAGTTACCGCAGCAGAGAAACTGACCTCAATGCATCTTGCTACACCTCTTAGTGACCAGCAATCTCAGTTCACACCCAATTACTTCCGCAGGTATTACAACAGCTCTAGAAAAGCCAGGGGCATACAGTTCTTTTGTGCACAGCCTTAAAAAAGCAAGACCACAATCTAAGACTAGCTCCGTGTGTGTATAACCTATGCAGTCACACAGGACCCTGTGTTTAGAAGGGCCTCGTTCTTGACTTAATACTTTACTATTGCTGTCTTGACATTCTTAATTTTTAAGCAAGGGGCCATGCATTTTCATTTAGCACTGGGTGCCACAAATTATCTTGTCAGTTCCACCACCATCCCCTTCCTTCCTTTTTACTCAGCATTAGGCCAGCTCACCAGAGAGACCACTCTTTAAATTGTTAGTAACATTATTTTATGGATCCTATTGTCCCTCCTGATATTTGGCCTTGGGAACGGCCACCCTATGTACCTTGATCAATCTCCCTAACTCCAAATCTCAGGACAAAGGGCTTAGAAGTTCCTCCCATGGACTTCTCACAGTGACTGGCCCACCCTCTCTCTGGACCTCTGCACATCTGTCTGGTGAACGTCTCCATAACTGAGATGACCTATTGCAGAAGACCTGCTCCAGGATACCCTTTTGACTCTGCCTGTATAGAGAGTAACTAAGGAGGACAAAAATAATTATCACTGATAGGACACCCCACTACATGTAGAACACTAGTACCTAGGGATATTAAGAAGTGTTACAAGAAAAAAGGAGTCATATAGTCAAGGAACTTTGACAAGCTGAGTTTTAAAAATTAAATAGCTTTCTTTTCTGGGGGAATTACCAGCTTGCTTAAGGACAAGCTGTGCTAAAGGACATATGACCCTCCAAGGTACGGTAGAGGGAAAACTTCATGCACTTATTTGACAAGGGATCTTTTTTCTCCTAGGGATCTTGTAGGACTACTTTTCCACAGCAAAAGGTTTGAGGGATGCTCTCCTACACAAATTAGACCCTTGACTAGCCAACTGAGCCTTTAGTTTATCTCCTTTTCCATAGAAATTTACATGAAAGCCAGCACACACTTAAGTGAAGAGACTTTCTTTGTTGCTCTAATTCTTCCCTTTTTTTGCCCCTCTGCTCATATACACGCTCTATATATTAGGACACCAGCCGAGGGTATATATGCTTATTGGGTGGGAAAATGATGATGATGATGATGATGATGGCTAACATTTATCAAGCACTCACTCTGTGCCAACAAGCACTGTTGTAAGCACTTGTCACATGCCATTTTATTTAATACTATGGCCTATTTTAAAGAATACACTGCATTTGCAATGCAATTTTTTATCAATTTTTACAATTGATAAACCTCAAGGGACACAGCTGATGATAAACTCAGCATTTTTTTTTTTTGTCACAAGGTAGCAGCATTTCCAGTGGCACATCTCCACCCAAGAGATTATTGGAATTCCTTTTCTGTACATAAAACAAACCAAAACAAATTTTTTTTTTCTAAACCAACAGCGAACTACTGAGAGCTTAATTGTAAACCTGTTGGGGGTGAAGTTAAAACACCAGGCACTTTTTCCATTAAAATATACATCAATGAATAACCAATGATACTGTTCAAGAAAACAAAGATTTGTTCTGAAAGTGAGAGCTGATAACTCAGGTGAGCTCTAAAGCGAACGCTGGGGGAGATATGCCCTCAAACTCTGAAGTTATTCTCAGGTCATAAAATATTTCTGGGAACAGATGTAGAGGATGTTCAACTAATGGAATATTGAATATGAAAAGGAGAACTCACTTGTTTTTTTCTCTTTCATATAAAAAAGCAATAATAAAACCAATACAGTGGCTGTCACTCTCACAACAAATAACTTTGCAGCCCAAATTTCTTCAGGCTTCTCCAGCCTATGGATACTATAAAGTGGTTCAATTAAATGTAATCACCAAATTTTACCAGTTCTTGCATTAAATACATCCAAAACCCTGGCTTCTCCACTTAAGTGTTATGCTGAGTGTTTTTAAGAATTCCTAGAGAGTGGGTATCAACACAAACTAACCAGCTGTCAAATCAGCTACCATGTGGTTTCTGTCATTTCTTTCTTCTGCTTCCACCTCCCCCTCCTGACTCTCTTAGCTGGACATCATGGCATCAGCCAGGAACCACTGTCCCTGCATTAAGCATCTCCTGCCATCTCCCACCAGACTCCTTGATGTCTCACTGGCCAAAGCACTGAACCCCAAAGATGTCAGATCTGTGTGATGCTCTGCTGAAGAGTGAGGAACAAGGCTGCTTCTGCTTTACTGTCTTTTTTGGTGAAAGGAGGAAGAATGGGTAGTATAAGTAAATGAAACCCTCTTTCTCATTGGGAGCATGCAGGTATCACTTTTCATCGTCAGCTACCCAGTCTCCCATATAAATGGAGATAAATTTGGGTGATTCTTTTTTCCTTAAACAGGAATTTCTAAAATTTTTTTGTGCCACGCACTCCTTTGACAGTCTGGTGAACCCTATGGACCCTTTTTCAGAATCATGTTCCTAAATGAATAGAAAAATACATAGTATTACAAAACAAATTTACATTGAAATACAGTTATCAAACTATTTTTAGAATAAATTTTTTATAACCTAGAAGCTTATAAACACATTAAATAAATTATCCAGCAGGTCTAATGCCACAATAATTCAAAGTAGCGCATGAGTAAACAATATTTTGAAGCATCAGAAAAAAACTGTAATGTGATATGAAAATATCTGATTTCTATCCATGACAGAGTCACAGATATTGCTTATACCATGTTGTCTATGTTCATAAATGGGGGATAATGCTAATTTTCAAAGATGTAATTGTTTTCCCTTCCAAGTTCACAGACTCCATGGATTCTATTTGTGAACCCTAGGTTAAAAACCAATGCCTTAGAATGAGCTCTCTTTAGGGAGTCCTTACAAGACCTGGTACTAAAAAAACTTATAGCTGCCCATTCCTTCAGTTCATTGGAGAAGCCCAAGACAAGACCAAATCCCAGCCAGGACTTAAGCTGAAAATCCTACTATATTTAGACAAAATGCTCTTTTTTAAATAACTTTATTTTTTTATTTTTAAATTTAATTTTATTTTTTAAACTACTGAATCATTATATATATTCATGGCACACATAGTGTTCAATACATATCATGTATGGTGATCAGATCAAGGTAATTAGTATATCATCTCAATCACTTATCATTTCTTTGTGTTGGGAACATTCAATATCCTCCTCCTAGCTATTTGAAACTATATATTATTGTTAACTATAGTCATCCTACAGTGATGTAGAATGCTAGAAGTTATTCCTATTTAACTATAATTTTGTATCTTTTAACAAATCTTTCCTTATCCCTTCCTTCCTCCCACCCTTCTCAGCCTCTAGTATTCTCTGTTCTACTTTTTACTTCTATGAGATCAACTCTTTTTAGCTTCTATATGAGAGAACATGTAGTATTTAACTTTCTCTGGTTTATTGCACTTAACATAATGTCCTTTAGTTCCATCTATGTTGCTGCAAATGACAGGATTTCATTCTTTTTTATGACTGAATAGTATTCCATGATATATATGTACATTACATTCTCTTTATCCAGTCATCTGTTGTTGGACACCTAGGTTGATTCTATATCTTGGCTATTATGAATAGTGCTATGATAAACACAGAGATGCAGATGTCTCTCCAATACGATGATTTCTTTTCCTTTGGATAAATTCCCAGTGGCAGGATTGCTGGATTATATGGTAGTTCTACTTGTAGTTTTCTGAGGAATCTCCATACTGTTCTCCATAATGGCTGTACTAGTTTGCATTCCCACCAACAGAATATAAGAGTTCCCTTTTCTCTGCATCCTTGCGAGCGTAGATGAAATGTTCTTAAACATAGGTCTATTACTGGGATATTTCCAGAAAATCAAGAGTTCTCCTTAACTGGGTCAGTTTTAACCTGGCATTGCCTCCCAGTCTCCACAGTCCCCACTAATCTATCTACCACATTGTGACAAGAGTGATCTTTTAAGATGCAAATATGATTCTCTGTCACTTGCAGGGAAAAAGGCATTTTCTAAGCAGGGTCCTAAATGTTACTCCTCCTCTCTCCCCACCCAACAGCAGTGAATACTACAGTGATTCAGAATAACTAAACCTCACATAGTTGCCCATACATACATACCTCCTACTATTGTACATGCTGTCCCCTCTTTCTGGAATGTCCTACCATCTCATCCTCACCTAACAAATTCCTTCTTGTTTTTAAAATCCTGCTCAAGCACTAACTCCTCTGAGAGAAGGTAACAGGCCTTCCCTGGCCTCCCTGGGCAGAGTTTATTACTTTTCCTATGTGCTACCCACTCACTGAACCTTGACTATACATATAGTGTGACACTTTTATAAACTAGTTTATTGAATGAGCTAGACACAGTAGGATGTAAGCAGAAAGCAATATAATTCTTTCACACCATAAGCTCTGTGGAATCATTTTTCCCCACCCCTGCATAAAATTTCAGACAGATCTCATACCTTTTTCAGTCATTCTCAGATATTAAAAAATAGTTTTGTTTTTAGGCATTAAATATTCCAGTCCAGTCTAATATATTACAACTTCAGTATGTTGCCCATTTTCAAGCTTCTCTTCTCCCCCAGCTCAGGTCTAACTCAGGAAACTTGTAGCAGGGGAAGGGTAGGCATTATGGTCAGCTTTACCACTGGTACATTTCCTCCTTCTATCCCTCCTCACACCACACATCACCACACACACACATACACACACACACACACACACACACACACGCTCACACTCTGCCTCTCCCTGTAGCAGAGGGAAGGACTAGAAAGTAAGCTGCCCACCACCTCCCCTCCAAAAAAAAAAAAAAAAGCTTTTCTTATCTGGTTCGATTTTAACCTGGCATTGATGGAAGAGTGTAGCAGATGTCCAAAGCTGATACTTCTCTAGAGGCTTCCTTGGAGCCCCCCTGTAACTGGAGATCTCTCACTTGTAGTTTCCTTGGCCTGAGCAATATCTCTTCTGACCAGCATCGTTCAACTCCTCAATCTCAGGATTTCATCAGTCCATTCCTCTATCGGGATCATTTCACCCTCCTGGATGATCCTCTTAGGGTAGATCCCCTATAAGATTACCCAACTCTCTAACTTTCCTGGGAAATGGACAGCTTTGCCCATACATTGGCAGAAGTACAGGTCCCTGCAAATGTAGTCCTCTCTCTTCCTCTGTTGTCACAGACTGATGTAGCCATAGCCTCTTTTACCTGTAGACTTTGTTTTCAGGTGTGAGTCAGCTGCAAGTTCCCGCAAATGTCAATCTCCAGGAACACATGTCAAGTTCCTAGAGTGGTTCTCTTGTAGCCCCATTCCACTTGAGTGGGAAGCACCTTCCCCAATTTCCCCATGAGCAGGAGAAACTCCATGATACTCCCACACCCCTCTTCAAAATCCTCCTCTCTACTACTTTCTTTTCAATCAATCCCCAGCTTCTTTTATGTACCTTCAAGGTAGACAATGAACTAAGGAGCCACACACAGATCATGTTTTGCAAGTCATCTTTTAGCACGTTCTATAAAAATGGTGTGTCACCTGTTTTTAGAATACGTGATCCCCTAATACCTTTTGCTTTCAGCTTTGAGTCCTCATCTAAAATCAAGACAATAAGAAAAGTCCCATTTTAATATCCATTGCATGAGATTGCATCTGCTACTACACTATGAGCTCCTTGATACCAGAATATAAGTTTCATTCATGTTTATACCCCCAGCACCTAGCATAGTATCTCATACAGGGAAGTACTCAAAACTATTTGTTGACCTCAGTTCAAGATGGTGGACTAGCTACATGCATTGCTCCCTTTCTCTCCTAGGTTGCATTAAAATAAAAATACAACAGTACATAAAGGCATAAACCTCTAAGAGCAAAAAGAATGAGATGGAAGGTGAAGAAATTACCAACAAAAGAAATCCCAACATATTTCTGGAAGAAGGAAATGGATGTAAACAAGTTGGCAGATGAAACAGATGAATAAAACCACAGCATAGAAAATGTTATAAGGAAGCTACAGAAGAGATAGGAGCCAGCCTGTCTGGCAGAACCCTGGAGATACTCTGGGCTCTGAGTCAGCAAATACAGAAGGGAACAGGCATGAGAAGTGGGGCTTTACACTGCGGGATTAATTGAAGATTTGTAAAACAGAACAGCTGCATCAGTCCCTACCCACACTATTCCTCCCAAATCCCTTGCCCAGGGTACCATTTACTGGCATTTGCCAACAAGCAAAAAAAAAAAAAAAAAAAAAAAATTAGAAAGCTTTTATCTGAACACAAAATTAATGCTATAGAGAAAGCTAAAACTTTTACCTTGTATACTGGCTTCTCAGAGAAATATCCTTCTCACTAGGCATTTAGAGGGCTCATAGTTAGATAGTCAATTTCCAGGCAGCTTAAACACCCCAAAACAAAACTTGCCAAGTAAACAGCTCCTTCTACGTTATAAAAACTTCCCTGCCAGAAATCCCAGTCAGCCATCAGAGGAGGGAACTACCCAAGAAACAAACCTTCTTTATGCAACAACGAAAGGAAAACCCACACCAGCTACCCAGTTATTTTTCTTTAAAAATAAATGGATTAAGAGAGTCCCTACCTCTCCACATCCTCGCCAGCATTTATTGTTTTGGGATTTTTTGATGAGTGGATTGTTAAAATCTGGTATTTGTTCACAATGGAATATTACTCAATTTTAAGAAATGACAGTAAGTTAGAACCTCTTGTATTATCCTGGATTAAGCTTCAGCCCATTATTCGAAGTGAGGTGACACAAGACCCGA
>CAUYRT010074932.1:0-13360 GCA_963574885.1 Lepilemur ruficaudatus
TACTCGGGAGGCTGAGGCAGAAGGATCGCTTGAGCCCAGGAGTTTGAGGTTGCTGTGAGCTAGGCTGATGCCACGGCACTCTACAGCCTGGGCAACAGAGTGAGACTCTGTCTCAAAAAAAAAAAAAAAAAAAAAAAAAAAAGGGAAAAAATAATATTATATTGCTTATCTTAAATTTTTTTAAGGAATAAATGTGATAAGACAAAAAAAGCACAATACCCAGCATATAGTAAGCACTCAATAAATATAAGCTATTACTAGTATTATTATTTTTATATCTCCAAAACTCATGCCAGGCTGTCCCAGGGTCTGTGGTTGTTTTGTTGCTGCTTTAAGATCTGAGTCATATGAAATTTGACTCTAATTCAGCTCTATTTCCTAAATTAAACATCTTATGTAATTAGCGTCTCCTGTCTGGTTTTTTTTTTTCCGTAATTATCTTTTCTTTCCCCTCTTAAACAGCATTGCCACCCATGTAGTTTTTCAAATTACAGCTTTCATAGCCTTAGCTTATACAACTGCTGAAATGGCCATCTTTTTTTCCCTTTAATACATCAAAAAAAAAAAAAAAAGAATCCTCAGGCAGGGCAACCCTGTTCTTCCATCATTTATGAAGGTCCATCCCAGAACAAAAGAGAACCACACTAATATTTGCTTTGTCCCAACAGTGAAATGTCCCCATTCTCCTCTTTACCCTCAGCTACCTCCTCAATTATCCTCAATTGGAGCTGTGTGACGGGTGAAATGTCCTGACTTCAAAGTCATGCTGGCCTTTGAATTAAATGAAGATAAACTAGGTATGTCTCCAACCCACTCATTCTCTAAGCCCATGGACCCTAAGGTCTACTAGGTTCTCTGCCAGACTTAGCAACCAATTTGGATTGTAAGATATGAGATGCTGAAAAACTTAGAAATAAATGCAGTTCATTCTCCTATAAGTAGAGATGAGTTCCTGCCAGGTTCATCCAGGGAGATGGAGCATAAAAGAAAGGCGGAAATGGCAAGGCAAGGGGAAACTTTCTTCATGTCAGAAATTTAAGTTTATAATTAATCAGAAAGAGCAGACATAGTAAACACACACAAAAAAATTATTTACTATTTTTTTTACTTTGTCTTTTGCATTGCCCCTTTTCTTCTCTGCTTCAATCCAACTTTAAGAAAATAAAATCTTAATGCTGAGATTTACCAAGAAAATATATTTCACTTCAAATGAAAATGAGTGAGACTGCTGGTTCTTTCATCAATTGTATAGATATCCCACTGGGTAACAAGTTTAATGGATGACACAGGAATGTTTTAGCAGATAGATTACCCTAAAACACTGCCATCATCTCGTGCACATTAACATAACTTTCTCAAGCTGTGGAATTCATGATGAGTTGGAAAGTTCGCTGACTCCGTGTTTTCCTAAAACGGCCTTAAAAGAAGACTCCACATACAGTTAGCTCTTTCCTCGTATGTGGGGGTTAGGCTTCATCATTTAGGAGCTGTTATTTTCTCTTGCAGGAATAAAAATAAAATATAGCTACTTTCTCAATCTCTTAAACTGGAAGGGCCCATCAACTATGATGATATCAACCAGCATAAATGTCAAAGTCTCCTTCCCTGTACTGCTACACGTAAATTATTGAAGGCTCTAATCTGCCTGAAATTGAGAAATTTTAAGTGTTTCAGTTATAAGAAATTCAAATGTTTTTATAAAATTTTACTGAGTACTTTAGTATATTATCTGGGACGGAGTAATCATGTTAGAGTAATTGTTTCATTAATGGACCTATAATCCACTGAGGAAGTTAGCATTATTTCCCTCATTTTTTCAGTGAGGTATCCTAGCCTTGGGAGGTATGTCCCAATGTTTAAGTAGCATGTCCCAAAATAAATGGGAAAAATGAATCAGATCTGATTCCGAAGCCATTTGCTTAGCCACCAAGTTTGGCTTGTTGTCATTTAAGAGGGTATATAATAAAAACATCTACAAATACTTCTAAGGTACGGACACTAAAAAGAGAATTAATGTGAAAGAAAAGGAATAATGGAGATGTGAAATAAAATCAGATAAGAACGGAGTCTATATCAACTGCCCCCATCTTTTTCAGTGTGAAAAATAACCACGCTGAGATCAGAATAAAGGACTCTTTGTTTCCACATGCAGAGGACAAAGCATCAGGCATCTGAGGCTGAGTGTTGTAGCTGCCACTCTCTTCCTGATTCCCTGCTTGAGGGTCCAATTAAAATAGAAAAAAGGCTGGAGTTTGTGTTTATCCGTTACCAATAGCTATGTATTATTCACTTTGATTTCTCTAGGCACAAAGACAGTTGGGCTTGTAGGAGGGAAGAGGCAAAGTGACTGCCATCTGCTCAGATCATAAAGGGCAGCCTGTCAGCAGAGTGCTTAATAAAGCTATTCCTTCCCAAGAATACTTATCAACTGTAGGGGTTAAAGGCCACTGAACCCTGTGCAGAGTTAGCCTGGCCAGAGCTCAATGAAGTTTCTGTAACATACCTCCCTCTCTGCCCATATCCGCGTTGCAGCTGCCCTATTGTTGACAAAACACCAAATACCCACCCCTGTTACTAAATGCAAATAACTCCACTAAACAACTGGAGACACTGGAGTATCTAAGTGCTAAATGAATATCTAAATGAGTCAACGTGTGTATCATTCAATTGACTGTAAAATGCTAGTCAAATGTAAGGTGGTATTAAAATACAGATTACTTTCATGTATTATGACATCTCAACAACTCAGAGAAGTTGGTTATACTGACAGTTTTCAGATAATAACACCATGGTACTGTTTTCAGATAATAACATAATACTCCAAATGTTGTCTCAAATGTCTGGACTACAAAGTAGTATAGCCTCAACTCAAATGTGGCTCTTTTCATTCCCATTCCAGCAACTTTTCCACTGTATCATAGCTACCACATTTTGGTTGTTTCTGTTGTTAAGGTGGATATCTTCAAATACAATTATGCTTGAAATAGTTTATATTAGTAATAGTAAACCAACCTCAGACACATATTTTCTGGTGTTGGCTTATTATTTAATAATAATAAATAAGATCAACAACTTTTAGTCTTCAAGGATGTTTACCAGCCTGCTATTTTTTAATTTTCCCATGAATGTTTTTAAATGCCAATATATTGTGCCCACAGTCACTTTTTTAATGTCATTTTTTCATACCACCAAGCCAAGAATGTCTTTACATCTACCTGGAACAAATTATTAATAGTTCAATTCCTCCTCCATTCTTTCAAAATCTGAACAAACACTAATGAAAAATAATATACTAAAGTGGAAGAATATGTTCAATTTCCACAAAAGCCACTGCCTGATTCTCTTTAGTCGATCTAGTGTCTGAATCTGTTGGTTTGTGAACCTGTGCTAATCTCATTGCATTAATATTAAAAACTGTCTAGAGTCCATGTGCTTTATTAAAGTCAAGCCCTTTTTGTCTACCTTTTCTGACCAAGTGAGAACTGACACTTTTGAAACTGGAATAAACCAAATGTCTATGCCAGAACTCCCTTTCTTTCCAAATTACTCACATGTGTCCCAAACTGTTGGTGAGCTGGTGCTGAGTGGCTCTTAGATTTCCTTGTGCAGTTTGTCCCTACATGCCAAGCAATTGACTTATGGGTAATGTGGCATGAAACTTGCTTTTCCAATTGGAGCTCTCTTTTCGATTCCAACCACAGTCGGTGGTGATTGAATGTCATCACCTATAGATTGATTTTTGATCCTAAAATGCCACAAAGCATTCATCTCAGAATTGTTCCAAGGAGGTGACCGTCAGCATCTCAAAAACCGCTACCAGCAGCATGTTTCATCAATCAATATATACAATATTTTCGTTAAAAATCTGAAACAAATCCAAGTTCTCCCAAACGCAAAGCCAAGTCCAGATGCATGGAAAATGTTAGTGATTTTTTTCCCCACAACTGGCTCTGTTTCATACATACTTTGCAAAGATTTAGGATTTAGGGTAAATAATGTACATGTTGGTTTTATTTGGTGGCATCCAAGAGGCCAGGTGAAGATAGGGAGCTATGGCTGACTTTTCCCTTCCATTCTCAGATTTGTTCAAATCCAAATGATTCAGTGGTGTGATTTTGTGGGAAGAAAAAAAAGCTGGAATAACCACAAGCACTCAGCATTCGTGAAATTCAGTCTGCTGCTATGAAAAAGGCAACTTAATGAGCAAACCAGGAAATGTGATCTGGATTAAAGAGTGCCCTTCTTTAGAACAAAAGTTACTGACCAAACGGCAAATCTATGAACCAGAGTAAGATCTAAGCATGCAAAGAGGAGCAGTAGCTGAAAAGAAAAGTTTACTCTTTATATGTTCATTGTGAAAAAAAGGCTGTTCTAACATTGATACTCATAATTTATACTAACAATGTAGAATATTTACAAAGAAGGAAAGAAGGAATTTTCAGTGTGGTATCAAATTTATGACATTCTTAATAAAATGGAATTGGGATTTTTGTTCAGTTAATCAGAAAAATTGGTTAAAGAAGGGAATCATAAAAGTTTATACAAATACAGATTAAGGATTTTATTTTACCTTAAATACATGAACATTCACTCAGCAATCTTTTTTTGAAGGGAAAATTTGGGGAGAATGTCTCCAATAATCAGTTTAAGCTTACCTTTCCTGTGTAAAACCACATGTATTGCATCATCCAAGACTTCCAGCAAGCTATCTTAATGCAAGAGTTTTCTAGATATTTATGTTTCTCCAGTCTTTTAAAAATTCTCACCAATACCTAATTGAGCTTCACTTTTTTTTTTAACAATTTGCCTTTATCAAGCGGGTTTCCGTAGTGTAGTGGTTAGCACGTTCGCCTAACAATTTGCCTTTATCAAGTTTTTAAAAAGCATTTGTTTTATAGAAACAAGTTTGTTCTCTAATACATAATCCATTGGCCTATGTAACATTAAGTAAATTACATAATTAGAATATGGGCATAATTAATACACAGGTTTGAACAAAGACTCTTGGTAAGTATAAAACTCAACTATTGGGAGCAAATGGTGGGTTTAGCATTCAGGAATGTTCAGCACACTGGGGGCATCAATCATCTGTTCATCTCTGTTATCTATTGCCACAATAATGCTTTAATAACAAATAAACACATAACCAGAGTGCCTTATAACAACAAATATTTACATTTCTCACTCAAAAGTTTCTGGATCCCAAGGGGTTCAGCTGGAACTGGGTCCCAGGCTGTAGGCTAGGATAAGACATGCTTCATGGGAGATGGAGACAGACATTGAGAGAATGAGGAGGAAGGAGAGAAAATGGCATCCACAGATTACTGTACCTGCAGCCCAGCAAGGCTACAGTGCTTACACAGCCTAGCCCACTCAAGGATATGTACAGACCACCCAGGTATATGGGCAACAAAGCTATGGAATCTGTAAACAGCCCACTGATGTCAGCTATACCCAAGTTCAGACCACTGCGACCTATGGGCAGACTGCCTATGCAACTTCTTATGGACAGCCTCCAACTGGTTATACTACTCCAACTGTCCCCCAGGTGTACAGCCAGCCTGTCCAGGGGTACGGCACTGGTGCTTATGATACCACCATTGCTACAGTCACCACCACCCAGGCCTCCTATGCAGCTCAGTCTGCATGTGGCATTCACCCTGCTTACCCAGCCTTGGGCAGCAGCCGGCAACCACCATGCCTACAAGGCCACAAGATGGTAGGAAGCCTGCTAAGACTAGGCAACCTCAATTTAGCACAGAGGGTTATAACCAGCCCAGCCTAGGATACAGACAGAGTAACTACAGTTATCCCCAGGTACCTGGGAGCTACTCCATGCAGCCAGTCACCACACCTCCATCCTACCCTCCTACACAGCTGACTAGTTATGATCAGAGTAGTTTCTCTCAGCAGAACACATACGGGTAACCAAGCAGATATAGATAGCAGAGTAGCTATGGTCAACAAAGCAGCAATGGGCAGCAGCCTTCCACTAGTTAACCCCCAAACTGTATCCTAGAGCCAGGCTCTAAGTCAATATAGCCAAGAGAGAAGCAGCTACAGGCAGCGGAGTTCATTCCAACACCCCTAGCACCTAGCATGCGTGTTTATGGGCAAGAGTCTAGAGGATTTTCTGGACCAGGATTGAACTGGAGCATGAGTGGTCCTGATAACCAGGGCAGGGGAAGAAAGCAATTTGATCATGGAGGCATGAGCAGAAGTGGGTGGGGAGGAAGACACAGTAGAATGGGTGCTAGAGAGTGAAGTGGCTTCAATAAGCCTGGTGGATCCATGGATGAAGGGCCAGATCTTCATCTAGGCCCACCCATAGATCTGGATGAAGACTCTGGCAACAGTGCAATTTATGTGCAAGGATTAAATGACAATGTGACTCGAGATGATCTGGCAGACCTCTTTAAGCAATGTGGGGTTGTTAAGATGAACAAGAGAACTGGGCAACCAATGATCCATATCTACCTGGTCAAGGAAACAGGAAGCCCAAAGGTGATGCCACAGTAGCCTATGAAGACCCACCAACTGCCACGGCTGCCATGGAGTGGTTTGATGGGAAAGGTTTTTCAAGGAAGCAAACTTAAAGTTTGTCTTGGTCGGAAGAAGCCTCCAATGAACAGCATGCAGGGTGGTATGCCACCCCATGAAGGCAGAGGAGTGCCACCACCACTCCGTAGAGATCCAGGAGGCTCAGGATGTCCTGGGAGACCCATGAGTTGCATGGGAGGCCATGGAGGAGATAGGAGAGGTTTCCCTCCAAGGGGCCCCTGAGGTTCTCAAGGGAACACCTCCAAAGAAGGAAATGTCCAACATTGAGCTGGAGACTGGCAGTGTCCCAATCCAGGTTGTGGAAACCAAAACTTCGCCTGGAGAACAGAATGCAACCAGTGTAAGGCTCCAAAGCCTGAAGGCTTCCTTCTGCCACCCTTTCCACCCCCAGGTGGTAATCGTGGCAGAGGTGGCCCTGGTGGTATGTGGGGTGGAAGAGGTGGCCTCATGGACCATGGCGGCCCTGGTGCAATGTTCAGAGGTGGCCATGGCAGAGACAGAGGTGGCTTCCGTGGTGGCCAGGGCATGGATCAAGTTGGCTTTGGTGGAGGAAAATGAGATGGCTCTAAGGGGCACCCTAGACCTTTGATGGAACAGATGGGAGGAAGAAGAGGCGAACATGGAGGACCTGGAAAAACAGATAAAGGCGAGCACTGTCAGGAGCGCAGAGACCAGCCCTACAAGACACAGAAACCCCACAGAGCTGTATTGACTAACAGATTTATTTTTTAAACCAGAAAATGTTTTAAATTTATAATGTTGGCCACAACATTATGATTACTCCTTGTCTGTACTCTAGTATTTTTCACCATTTGTGAAGAAACATTAAAACAACTTAAATGGTAACAACAACAACAACAACAACAACAAAGACATGCTTTATGTATCTTATTCTGGAACCCAGACTGAAAGGATAACAGCTACCTGTGACCTATTCTTCTCATGGTGACCAAAGGACAAGAGGGCCAGGCTAAATCATGCAAATACACTCCAACTCTCCCCTTATGTCAGATATACTAGCCTCCCACCAGCCAAAGTGAGTCACGTGGCCAAGTCCAAAGTCACAGAGAAGGGAAATACACTCCACCCATCACAAGGCCACGTCAAGAGTGTGGATGCAACATAGAGGAGGAATTGGGACCAACAACTTTATCCACTATAACGTTTAATAGAGTGAAAAAACAGAGCATTTAATCCAGAGAATTTATTAAGTGGAAGTCAAGAGAGGTTTGATTATACTTAGGTCCAAATGAAGTAATAAATACATTGACCTCTACATTTATTTCTTGGTTCATTCATTCACTAATCCATAAAATCAACAACAATATATTGTGTTTCTCTTATGTGTCAGGTACTCTGGAAATGTGGGAAAAAAATGAGTAAAGAATTTTCTTTGCCCTTGACTATCTGATGGATTATCTATGCTGAGAGATGAAGAATGGTTCATACTAAACAGTAAACAGAAACAATTTGATTTTTTGACTTTGAATGCCTCTATTAAGACAATTAATTTATCCTTCTACGTATGGGTTTGCATGAACTAATGACAAAATCAGCTAATGTACTTTATTCTTAGCAACAAATAATTACACATTGCCTTTTACCCCCATCCCTTTAGAGTGTCACATCAGATATATTCAGTGCAAGAGAGCAAGGAAGGACAATGTATTCCTTGAGACTAGGTCACTCTGAAGTGCTCTTCAGAAGGAGACACCTGAACAATGCCAGATCAATAAACAGGTGGGCATTTAACAACAGAGAGAAGCTTTGATAATAAGAGAAGTACTGTCTGTCCTTCTGGAGATATTTATGTTTCTCTCACAAACAAGTGTTAAGTATATTTATGGAGGTTCCATAGGGTAGAGGAGAGAATACTTCATTATTTAAGTTTCCTCCATTCAATTCCTGAAAGTGGAGTAAGAACTTAGACACTCAGGAAAGAGACTGACTGTGAAATCCTAGTCTAGCACTTACTCTGCCACTAATCAGTAGTGTCACCTGTCGTGAATCACCTAACATCCCTAGGTGTTGTCTTCCCTAGAAACCACCCCTAATTGCACCTCTCTTCCCAAAGCTGGGATAGAAGGGACATTTAGATTGCTTTATATCTTAATCCTATCTCTATTGCTTTGCCTATTAAGTTGTTTCATAATTATTATGTATTCATTTGCCTCTTATACTGCTAAGTTTCTTGAAATCAGAGCGAATATCTCAGGCCTTTTGTAGAATATATCTAGAAAAGAAAATAAGACATATTGATGATTGGTTTAAAACACTCACAATTCTACAACAGGCTCCTCTGAAATTGTGTGAAAATCTGGTAAATTCATTTTGGCTGAAGAAATCCCAACATTTTTCTGAGAATAGACCTCATTATCCACCTCATTAAGTATAATAATTGCTATTATAGGACCCATGCCTAAACTCATTAGATTACTTTGATATTTTATTCTTCAACATTACATTTAAATTCTGGCTTGGTTATACAACTTTGAAAATAAAATTCAGGCCTTTAATCTGTCATATTCTGCTTGTGGACAACTAATAAAAATGCACAAAGATGAAAGTCTTGATATTTCATAGACTTGCAATAATGCTTTCCTAAAACAACACCCTTTTTAGCAGGCCACTGGTATGACATGTAGAAAATGCTTGAATATTAACTGTAGAAGAGAATGGAGGTTTCATCTGATCTAAGAGTTTTTATTTTATAGTTAAGAAAATTGAGATCCTGAGAGATGGAGTGACTTGCACCAGGGTAAGAGTACCATGAATCTCATAAATGATAGGCCTGGGACTTGCCACAAGTCTAACATGAATTTTTTTAAAGGTTGGGGGGGACTACTTAATATTTTGCTTCCTTACATGCCACACATGTCACCGTCTTTTATTTGCCACCATGTCGACTCTTCATAAACATTCATCATTCCAGAACTCTTTACTTTTATTTATGAAGAGCTGTGTGATGATAGGCAAGACATTTGACCTCCCTGGTTTCAATTCTAATAAGGGACATGGCTAAGTCATACAGATGACTTTTAAGATCACTTCTACATATATTCTAGGCAATAAAGAGATTAGAACAGGATTTAAGAATACTTATTATAAAAATAAGTTTGAAATATAGAGAGAGAGAGCGCATGTAAGGTCGAAATACATATATTGAATATAAGGTTGAGATGTGTGTGATGACTCTGAGAGCTTAGCCATTGCTAGAGGAACTTTGTTTTCCATAATAGTAGGTTTCATTGTGATGCCTGTGGGTCTGTCCCTGGGTTCCTGAAGATTAATCCCTGGCCATGCCAGGGAGAAGCACACTGGCTCCGAGTTGCCCACGGGGTGCCCAAGCAGGTTCGATGTCCCTCCACCTCAGGGCATGCCCCGCTCTGATGGAGTTGCCAGGCAAGCAGCACCACGGAGAGATGGTGGGCAGGGAGCTCACAGTCTGAGCACCCCTCAGTCCACTGCAGGACCCAAAGAGGAAAGGTCTGAGCCCCACTCTCTGTTGAAGCCTTGGTATGATGGCTCAATTGTCTCTCTCCACTGCCATGACTCAGGGAGGGGAGGGCAGTAAAAGAGTCTGGTTGTAGGAATGCTAGCACTTTGGTTGTGTCCATCCCTCCCTCCAGGAGGCCACCTGCCCAGAATGTCCAGGCACTGAAGTCACGCAGGTCACCCAGGAGCCACTGGACCCCTGTAGCTCCTGAAGTCTGTGCCAGAGTTGGAGAATGTCTGTGTGGGAATGAGCGAGACAAATCCTGAGGAGTTGAAGCCCCCTGGCAAGGACAAAAGTGCACGATGAGTAGAGAAGCAATATGGTACCTGCCGTCTTGGCTTGGATCTGTGGGGCGGGAAGCACCCCAGAGGGGCTGGGAGCCTGATGCCTTGTCCACAAGAAGCTCCCAGCTCACTGGTGGCAGCAGCTATGGGCAGAAGGTCTCTCCAGCAGCTCAAGAACCCACCGTCCATCAGAGATGTGAGGGTGGAGGAGAAATAAACTGCTCCACCTACCCTTGTCACTGGACTTCAAGCCTCTGAGGGGTTGATCTCCACTGCTGATGCCTTGCTCCTTCCTGCTCTGCTCCACAACTTCTTCTTATGGAGTCTCTGGTAGGTTCTGGCACATTTCCCTCAAGATAATACCAGATCTATGTTTGCTTGTTTTTTCTTTTTCATCTAAAACTTTTCCTTCTTTCTGATACAATCTGGCAGCTAGTGTCTCTGGTCCACCATTTTCAAAATGGGAAAAATTATATAACTGGTTAGGGGGTAATGTTGTGGTTTTGGTCTAGTAATAGAATAAAGGTTTTATAAGTGAGTACCTTTGATCTATCATTAGGAATTTATTCCAAAGAAAAAGATTTATGTGAAAGAATATTCAGTATAGCATTGAACCAAACTGAAAATAATCTAAATGTCCAAAGGAGTGGCAATAATTTAGAAGAAGAGTTACAATTATCACCAGCCTCCCAACACCCTCAGCAATAGTAGCCTCTCCCTTATTCTATGCTGCATCACCATCTGGACAAAAAAAATATTAGAAGTGTAAGGGCTCCTTGTCATCATCTTCTCAGAAGTCCTCATTTGATAAATAAGAGGTTGATAGCAAAGATGTCAAGTAAATCACCCACACCTGTAGCACTCTTTATAGTCACCATAGTTTCTCCTTGCATAATAAACAGGAGTGATGGCTCTCAATCTTCCTTGTCTAGACCAATACTAATCAGATTTTACCCTTTTTCTATAGCAGTTTTATTATTCTGCAAAGTACCCAGTTTCTACTAGCAACATTTCTCTTTTTAGGCCAGTTCTCCAAAGAAAAATTAGCATCATCCATGTATTCCAAAAGTTAACCTATTTTTTTTGGTTGCTGATAGGTACAAAGGCAACATCACGTTGCATTGGTCCACACAGACAGTTTTCCATAGGCCTTTGTAATGCCTAGTAAATCTGGATTAAGTCTTTGGTTTGTTAACAAAAAAGGAAAAAATCCCTGGCTTTTCTCATAAAACAAAGAGGAAAGCTTTTCTTAACTGTCATCTATCTTGCTCTTGCTCTTGGTACAAGACTAAGCATGTCTTTGAGTAGATGACATAAAATTCCCACCTCATGAAGACCTATTTCACACTTCAACTTCTGAACAATAGTATTTTCTAAGACATTGTCCCATAGAGAATTAAAGTAAATATTTTGTATGGCACTCAAAGACATTTGCAAAACCCACTAATCATTTCAGGTAATGGAAAAATAATGGAAGAAGCTCTGGAACTAGGCCACTAAAAGCTATCTTTTGAGGCTAACATGTGCAAATGGGTTGGCTAGGTTCTGCTGCTTTTAAAGCACAGTAATTTAGATGATTGTTTAAATCTTTTTAACTGTGTCAGTATTTAAACTGCAATTTTATGTCTGAAGACCAGAGGCCCTGGTACAAATCTCTTGGAAACCTACTGCTAATTTATTAAGAAGTAATGACTTTAGTGACTATAAGAATTCACAACACATGTGAGTTTGAGGATACACCAGAAAGTTCACCAAAAGCCTGGAGCAACCTGCAGTTGGCTATTCTCACTGTGGAAGGCATAAAGAGCCTGTCTTCCCCTGAAGTAACAGATTCTACTTCCTTAAAGAGATCAATGACCTACCCAATTATTTGTCTGAGGCCTCCGTGCTTAAATCTGTTTTTCTTCCATCTGCTTTGAAAGCAGGTTAAGTCCTCTGGGTTATAAAAAGTCTGTAGCACAACCTGAAAACAATTGATATAAGCCTATCTCCAAAAAGTCCTCATGACTACCCTGTTCGGGTCCCCCAAAGCACCACTGTCCATATGGAGAGGTGTTTCATAACCCTTCATTGCTTATTACTTCTTCCCAGTATTACAGTATATAAGCATCTAAAAGGGATGATTTCTTGGCCATGGTAGCTCATTTGAAATGCATTCCATAATTAACAACTTTGAAAGCAAAGAGGTAAATTTTGTCACATGTATTATTAAAGCAGAGTGAAATCTCCCAGGACCAAATTAGGCACTTGATTAAAAATGTCTGTGTTAAAAGAAACAAGTAGATAGGGAGTTGTGCTCTCAGCAATCCCAAATTAGCACACTGATTGAAGCGCCTGTTCAAGCCATGTGGAAAGGCAGACCTTGGGACCGCTTGGTGAATGAGGACTCAAGTGTCCCAACTTGAACACAGGTCAACCAGAATCAGTTTTAATGGGGTCATCTGAAAGTAAAGGAGATAAGGGACTCAGAAGAGAGACCCAATGAGCAAGTAATCATGGTGTAATGAACAAAGTAATAATTGAGAATTCATAAACCTGGATTCATTTGTTCTTCAACATTTCAATTTTATTTTCAAGTACTACGTGCTAGATTTTAGTGTTTCGATTTTTTCTCTGCCACTTCTGATCTTGGCCAAGATTCCTACTTCCTCCGCACCTCTGTTCCCACTTGTATAAATTAGAGGGTGGGAAGAAATGATTACTAAGGGGATTCTTACATAATTTTAGGAAAAGAATGGAAGTTAAAACTAAGCAAAATAGGAGAAGATATTCACATGCTACACATCCAACAAAGGGCTGATATCTAGAATCTATATAGAACTCAGGAAAATCAGCAAGAAAAAAATCAAACAACCCCATTAAAAAGTGGGCAAAGGACATGAACAGAAACTTCTCAAAAGAAGACAGAATAATGGCCAACAAACGTGAAAAAAAATGCTCAGCATCTTTAATCATCAGGGAAATGCAAATTGAAACCACAATGAGACATCACTTAGCTCCAGTGAGAATGGCTTTTATC
>CAUYRT010074935.1:0-58284 GCA_963574885.1 Lepilemur ruficaudatus
AGAAATTAATTGGCCAACTAAATATATATATAGAAAAAAAAAATTAGTCGGGCATGGTGGCGCATGCCTGTAGTCCCAGCTACTTGGGAGGCGGAGGCAGAAGGATCACTTCAGCCCAGGAGTTTGAGGTTGCTGTGAGCTAGGCTAATGCCACGGCACTCTAGCCCAGGCAACAAAGTGAGACTCTGTCTCAAAAAAAAAAAAAAAAAACAAAAAAAACCCACAATATGCACAATATGCTAAACACAATGATGGAGATCTGAACAAGGTCGCAGGCATGAATAAATGAACAAATACATTAAAGAGGTAGAGAGGATGTGTGATACTACCTTTAAACAAATCAGAGGGGAAAGTAAAACAAAGCCCAACAAACAGCTGCAGCTTTCCTAAACTGAGTCAGAAGTTTGTATAGCGTAAAGAACAACAATCTGAGTGAGGACCAGGAGGCCTGGGCTCTTTCCACCATAGTGCCAGCTTTTTGATTAACCAACACTGGAAACCTTGGGTAAACGAGTTACCTTCCTGTGCTTCAAGGCATAGGAGTGACACATCTTCCTAAGTTACAGAATTGTGATGGAGAGAAATGAGACAGTGAGCAGTAAAAACACTATTCAAACACATTCTGATGATGACAGTGAGAGGGCCTGGAGGGGGAAGCCCTTCTCCACCTAGGCCTGCAGCTCTGTCCAGACTCTGCCACTTTTGGAGAGAGGAGATGACTGGCCCCCCGAGGCACTAGTTCTCCTCCTGCCCTTACCTTTCACGTCCACTCGACAGTCCACAGATGCCTCCCCCAGGGCGTTAACTGCCTTGCAGGTATATATGCCTCCATCAAAGGGACCAGGCTTGCGGATTTCTAGGGAGCAGATGCCCAGGTGAGTAAGGGCTCTGTACTTGGGGTTGCCTTGGATATCCATCTTGTTCTTCAGCCAGATGATCTTGGGCTGGAAGATAAAGATGAGAGGGCAGCAAGGAGGTGGAGGGTCAGAACCAGTTGCCCTTTCTGTGCTCAGTCACTGGGGCTCTGCCTATAAGGGGTTGTAGACAGTGGCTTTCTGGAAGGCTCCCTATTCCTTACACTGTGGGAAGGGGTTCCACTTCCAGTACCTTCAGCAGTCCCCCAAACTCCTTCTCTTGGTTGAAAAGAGCACCTGCAACCTTGCCTTCTTCACCAAGTGCACCAAGGCACTTCCACACTGCTTGAGTGCCCCTTCATGGGTCATAAGCACCGTGTTGTGGCTTCCTCTTTTTTATGAGTGCATTGTGAATATTCATATCCTGTTCCCACTGTTGACTTGTGGATTGATCCTGTCTGCGCTGGTTAGGAAGTAGTTTCTAGAGTGTGCTATTGATATTCTCCTTGAGGTGTTATCTTCACGTAGTCTGTTCCAGACTCGTAACCCAAAAGGTACTTGGTAAAGGTTGTTAATGGTGTTTTATGCCGTGTGTGGAGTACAATGACTACATTGTAAATAGCTTTGCTCAGGGTTGCGGCCAAGGCTGAACTGTAGGCAGCTTGCATGTGCATGGCCCTGATCAGATGAGGTCAGGAGCGGTAAGTAAGGACAAAACAGTGGGACCCCATGCCTACCAGTGAACAACTTGAAGCTCATGCCTAATTGCCAGCGGGTCAGTAAGTGACACCTTTGTATATGAGGAACAAACACTAAAAGACAACATCATTCTCATGAGTTGGTCTTGGACTCTAAATACCCTATTCCAAAATCGCGTGCTGTTGAAAAGTAGCAGAGGGTGGAGACAGTAACAGAAGTTATATTAGAATGCTCTGTGCCTTAGCTTGGTTAGGACAGGACAGGAGCAGGAAACAGCTCAGATAGCCATCCCCCAGGACTCCCCACTTACCCGGGGGAAGGCGCGGACACAGCAGAAGAGCTGGGTGTCATAGCCAGTGACTGTAGTGCAATCTGCCAGAGGCTGGGTAAACTTTGGGGCTTCAGAGAAGTCTCGCTGGGCAAATCCCTTGGTCTTGTAAATAATAGCTGAGGGCACCCAGAGAGGCCATGATGTAGTGTCTGAGATCCCCATCCCTCTTCAACTCTTCATCCCTAAGTCTTCCCAGCTCATGGTCCCCGTGCCTCCTTACCTGCTTTCTGGATGTGGGCAAGGTCAGCAGTGATGGGGGCTGTTTCACTGAGCCCGCACTGGTTTTCAGCAAAGACACGAAAGGCATAGGAGTTGCCGACGATGAGGTCAGAGACGATGCAGCTGGTGCGGTGATAACGCTCCAACACCGTGAACCACAGCTGAGGGGCCCAAGAAGATGCCATAAATGAGACACCTGTTTTGTGAACTCACCTCACATGGAGCTGCCCGAGGTCCTTTCCAGAAAGCCCTATTCCTTCCTCCCTCCCTCCTTCCCAGCAGAGCCTCACCCCAGATTTTGTGTCAGCCTTCTGCACTGTGTATCCCAGGAGTGCTGTATTGCCCGTGTCTTGGGGAGGTGTCCATTCCAGGGTAGCACTGAAGCCCCAAACGTCTACCAGCTTAATGCTCTGAGGAGGGCCTGGCCTCTCTGGAAGGGCAAAGCCATGGCAGTGGGCACAGTACAACTGCACTGAAATCACTTCAGGAGCGCCCCTGGACCCTTTTTCTGTTCAGCCACCCCTCCCATGCCCACCCTGGGTCCCAGACTCAGTATGGGGGCCTCACCCCAGTTCTCCAGCTCTCTGAGATGGCTCCTCTTCAGCCTGGAGAGGGAGATCCTGAGGACCACCCATCTCCCCCTGCCCCCTCATACCGATCACCAGGACGTCAACCGTAGCAGTGGCCTCCAGCCTGCCCAGCTGCACACGGAGTTGGTAGCGACCTGAGTCAGCACGCTGGGCTTCTCGGATGAAGAGGATGGAGTCTCGCTCCCCATTCCGCACACTCACACGACTGGTGTCCAAGGCACAGCCATCATGTGTCCAGGTGGCTTGAGGTTTGGGCTTGCCCTGAGGAATGGGGATAAGGCTTGAGTGGCCCCAAGAGGCTTCTCAACCCTCCCTGCTACGGGAGGGATCAGATCCACCCCAGGGCCACAGGGTGACTTGACTTGCAGCAGCACACTCCTTTGAGTTAGAAGTTGGTGGCTCTCCCAGGGGACTTCTTCCTTTCAGCCACGGCCTAAGGATCTGGGAAAGGGGGACAGCTATGGAGAGTCTCCCAGCCTTGGAGAGTTTAGGTCGTGGACACCCAGGGCAGCTAAGACCAACTGAATAGCTGCCCAAACTCCTAGCAGCCCTTCAAACTGAGAGCTCCCAGAACTCCCAGACCTCTGCAGACTAAAGGGCATGGATTAGCCTCACCTCATCTCCTGGGACACACCCAACCCCACCCAAACCCATCCTCTGGAGTGCAGAGTGGATGGGTCACTTGGCCTCAGACGTCTGGTGATGTGGCCTCTTCCATTCAAGGACAGGAAGACTACACCCTGCTAGCAGGACTCTTGGTATCTGTTTCCAAATAAAAAGCCTAGCCTGGTCCCAGACATGGACCCAGCATGGGGCTGGCATGATCACCTGGAAAGGGATTAGGAGGTTCACTGTGTCCCCAACCTTCCGGATGTAGGTCTGCCTCAGGGCCCGAGGTAGCCAGATCTTGGGGTGCTCTGAGTGATGGAAAGAGAGAGAAGAGGCGATGGATACTCAGAGGAAGTACATATGGCATCCAGCTGCAGCTAGGGATGGGTGCCCAGCCATTGTTCACCAAATTAAGCCCTTGCCTTAGGGAATGGGAAGATTGCTCCAATTGTCTTACTGGGATTTAGGACTGAACGATTGGCTGAATGATCCTCTGGAGAGTGTTAGTCTCAGCAGAAAAAGCACTGAAGTGCGAGCCTGGCACTTACTTCTTGTTTGTAACTCTCAAGGACTGACTTTTCATCAGCTGAGATTTTGTTTGTGCACAGACCAGTCCAGTCTGTGTGGTTTGTCTTTCCACCCCTTTTCTACATTTGTCCTTAATAGTATTAACATTCTTTTTATCAAGGCCACTTTCAATGTTAATCCTGACCTCCCAGTTTGGAGGAGACTCAGGAGAATGCTTTCCATTCTGCAGGCAGAGTCAACACCCAGACCTCCCTCAGCCCGCCCTCCGAGGCAGCACTGACGTCAGCACAGAGGGAGCAGACGTCTGAGTCCCTTCCTCTGTGCAGCCGCCCCCTCCGGCGCCTGCATGGTGTTTCTTCCAGTTTGTGGAGGATCACTTTGTACAGACAGAATCTGGGAAAGCAAGATTAGGTCCACCACTCACTTCCCCTTGATCTCCCAGGCCTGCTCCCGTGAAAAGTGGAGATTAGATAATGTTTATTGGCTTCCGGGATGAAGAGAGGAGATGCTGGGGAAAGTGCTGAGTGTGGGTTTGGAGAATGACCAGTGTAATTTCTCTCTTCAGGATGCCGCAGGCTGTCTTGGCTGCCAAAGGGTAAACGTCCCACCTGGGTTCCCCTGGGGGCCGGTTGAGACTGACACCATTTTCTGGCCTTCTCAGGGCTGCTGTCTTCTCCTTTCTGAGGCAGAGACAGTCCTCGTCAACTGTTGTCTTAAGTAGAATGTGACAGCACCTCAGTTCCCACCAACAGCCCAGGCCTCCCACAACAATTCATGCCTGGCAGTTGGAGGAACTTCAGCCCTGGTACATTCCTGTGGCAAACAGCATGAGTGCTTGATAGTGGATTCCAAACTTTCTGATAACAAGCATTCCCCTGTAAATACCTTCTTGAGCCTTCACTCAAACCTACGTGTGTTTACTTATGTTTTGAACTGTTTATGTACATTATAGAACACAAAAATTTTAGTAATGAAGTTTAAAATAAAATAGCTGGGTGTGCCTGTAGTCCCAGATTCTCAGGAGGCTGAGGCGGGAGGATTGCTTGAGCCCAGGAGTCCCAGACTGCAGTGTACGATGATGGCGCCTGTGAATAGCCACCACACCCCAGCCTGGGTGACATAGAGAGATCTTGTCTAAAAAAAGAAAATAAACAGAGGTTCTACTATATTCTTCCCACACCTCAATTTGTAGAGCGTTGTCTAGAGAACTTTTCTCCTGTAGTCCCTCCACTATGATCGCAAGATCACTTGGCCTTTGTGAGTATAAATACAAAGACATGGTGCATGCTGTCCATTTCATTTCTCTACTTTCATTTTTTGCTGTGTGGCCTGTGTGTTCACCTGGGCTGTGCCTGTGTTAGACTGCACCTCGGGAATACGAGAGGAGGGGCCTTGAGTGATCTGTGTGCCGGCCTCCCTGCCCTCCTCAGGGCTCGAGCGCCTCAGTAAGAACACCACAGCGATGGAGGCCGAGGCAGCAGAGTGACCCTGCCGGTTTGGGAGGGGGTGGGTCACAAAGAACAGAAGAAGTGTTTGTGTGATGTGTTCCTCTCCTGTGGCCATCTTGGCAAGCAACCAAGGAGTTGAAAACAGGCGGATATGACTTAAGGGTTTTTTTTGAAAAAGAGGGCTATAATTGGAAAGGAGGCTTCAAACTTCATCTTGTCAGGCTTGGTTCCTACTATTGGATGGGGAAATAACCCTTCACATTTGCTGGGGAGAGAGCTGGAGAGAAGGCGGCTCTGCTGGCCTTTGTGCAGCCTACAGAACAGCAGCATTGTGAAGGACCTGGGTGAGCACCCAGAACAAGGAGAAGACTAGGGGAAAGGGCTCAGAGAGAAGCCAATTTGCTGGAGATTTCCCAGCTAGCTGTGAAGTTGTGCCTGGCACTCATGACGCCTGCCTCCGTATCTAGGATTGTGCCTGGAGGACCTGTTCTCTGAGCATGGCCGGCATGTCCACTTACCTGCCTGCCACTGTCTACCTAGGACTGGGCATCATAGTCAGGGCTCTGACAGTGAGCTTGCCCCAGAGTGAGGAGGCAAAGAAGGGAAGGCAGAGGGACACACGTACTCACAGATGGAAGCAGGCATGGTGGGGAAAGGAAGTCGGCCTTCACACTGGGAAGATGTGCCAGCTGAGGCCTCCTCTGCTTAGACCTCAGGTAGGGAATGGGCTCTGATGGGTAGACATGCGCCAGTCTATACGTTTATTTCACCTGGTGTTTCTTTTGTTTCTTATAAAAATACCATGGAAAGTGTTAGCATTTTTACACCCGGACTAAAGAGAAAAATCATAGAACTAGGTCTATGTGGAACATAAACTAAGGTGGGGGAATCAAGGGAGGATGAGCTCTAGAGGTGACGCCAGCTGGGACAAAGACACAGAGGAGGAAGGCTGCTGGCCAGGACGAGGTCTCTCCTCCCTGGAGGGCTCCCTTGCCAGTTCTTTGCTTATCAGTGGGATTCCTGACAAGATGATGAGACTTAAGTCACTAGGATGGGTGACTCTCAGGATGAGTAGGTGAGGACTCTGCTCTCAGCAGGCTTGCAGGCTCCCCGTGGGAGGGCAGAGGATGGGCATGAGGCTCAAACAGCTGACAGAGCGCCTAGGCGGCAGAACAGGTTCGACAGCTCCAGATGCCCGGTCAGCAGCAAGTTCTCCAAACACCTCCCAATGCAACCTGGCCACAATCTGACACTTTGCTAAGAATGTTAATATGCAGGCTGGTTCGTTGGAGGCATCACTTTTCACACATCCGCAGTCAAGCAAGGCGCAAATTGTCCCGACCTTGGGGAGGCTCGGCTTCCCCTGATGCCCAAGGTCTTTCTGCTAACTCAGATGCCAGGAAGGATGTGAGCCAAAGCCTAGATCCCTGAAGCAGAGCCTGGGTTTTCTAAGACCAGTCTGTGACAGCCTCAGTTTGGTTTCCTCCCTTCACAGAGTCTTGGGAAAAAAGCATTTTGAAAAGTCAGTTGAAAGCCACTGAGTTCTGAGCTGTGTTGGTCTCGGCACTGTATTTCTCTCTCTTTTCTTTCTCAAAAAATTGTTAGAGGAGACTACTTCAAGTCCAAAGATCTTGACTCCTACTGATTAGAAAATTCTTCCTAATATCTACCCTGATTTTATTCTGCTGAAGTTTATGCCCATTTTCTTATTCTATTCTCATGGGAAATAATTATTCACATCTTCTCATAATTCCCTTTCACAGCATTAGAGACTTTCTTCCAGCAGTTCCCTAAGGGCTGTATAGTTCAGGCTGATGTTATTAGCTATGGGCTGGAGAGTGAAGAAACAAGATGGAACTCATTGGAGAGGTGGAGGGGTGTGTGTGTGTGTCAATGTGTTTATGTGCATCTGAGCGTGTATGTGTGTGAATGCATGTGTGTGCATGTATGAGTGTGTGCATGTATATGAGTGTGTGTGTGTGTGTGAGGGAGTATACCTACATGCTCCTGTGCTTCTGTGAGTGAAGGGTTACCAAAGGAGGGCAAATGCACAAGGCCAGTTATGATTTTGAAACTAACCAGAGATTTCCAGAGATCCAAGAAGTATCAGCATTTCTCAGAGAAACATTAGCAGATGCCTAGGACATGGCCCTGGCCTTCTCAGAAACCTGTCTGGAGAAGTGTGTGGGGATCTCAGAAATATCTTCCAAAGGATAAGAGCGTCACTTCCTTGAAGACCATGAAACTAAGGCCAGAAAAAATAAAAGAAACAGAAACAGGCAATACTTCTCTGAGGAAAATACTCCATCACCCCCTCCCCATATTACAGTCTCCATGCTGGTTGGCTTTAGCCTGGGCTCATTGTCACTCTCTCCAACACTGCTCCAGTCATAATTCCTGGTGATCCTTCCAAGCGTCCTGGCCTGCCACTTCTCCAGTGATTTGTCCTGTTTCAGCCACTGGTCCCTGTGCTCATTCTCTAGACCAAAACTGCAACCCCTCTATGATCTGAATTGCAAGCATCCCACTCTCTCATCACACTTCTATGACAGAGAAGGCCACTTGTTCACCAAAATGTAAATTATCCTTTCCACAGTGTAGTTCTGAGAAGTGGCTGCCCAGGCAGGGACATTTCCCAGACCCCTCTGCTGTGTGACCATGAGACTAATTCTTGCCAATGAGATGTGTGTGGAAATGGTGAGAATTGCTTCTGGGCCAAGGCTTTTAAGAAGTTCATTTTCTATTTCCCCTTCTGCTAGCTGTATGCAGATGATCACGGGGCCCTAAGGAATGGCAGAGCCCCAAGATGAAAGAGGTCTGGCTCCCTGAATTACTGCACGGAGGAGAGCAATCTGCTGAATAGGAACACTAGTTTTCCATTCCTATGCTAGTAAGAAATAAGACGTCCTTTTTTCCTGAGGCCTATTTGTTTCATCAACTAGTATACCCTAACTATAATCTCTATCCCTTTATCTCACTTCCTCTAATACTCCAACATCAGTAATTCTTTAACACCACTGAGATCTCTGATCCACTATCCTACCACCCTCTCACTACCTAGAACCCCTTGCTTGTTAGCACTTTCTTCCCCACCCAACTTAGACACCACAGTCATTGTTATACTCTCTTGCACACTTACTCAAATCTCCTAATCCTCTTTCACTTCATTGCACCCTCCTGGTAATACCCAACCCTGGCCAAATAAACTTCCCACCATGGATGCAGTGCCTGCATCCATACAGAATAACATGACTGGAGAAAAATACAAAATCATGCTGACTTTAACTGGAGGGCCATTAAGAGTGACGCTACCTCTACGTGGACCCTGCAAGTTCTACTAGACTTCCCTAGTCCACTCAATTTCCTCTTCTCCTGGGTGACTATTGCACACTGTCCTCTTCTAAAATCCCCATCCCTTCTCCCTCATCCTCATTCTCAGTTGATGATCTTGCTAGTGTCTCAGGCCCACCTATAGTCTATTCTTAATACAGCAGCTAGAAAAAATTTTAAAACCTGCACTTGATCTTGTCAGTCCTTACCCCAAACCCTGTACTGGCTGCCCATCTGTCTCAGAGTCAAACCACTGTCTTCACAATGGCCCTGTTAACTCTCTGATCAAATTCCCTCCACTGCCTCCCTCCCTGTGCCACAGCCACAGTGGCCCCGACCCATAAGGCACACTCCTGCTTCAGGGCCTTTGCACTTGTTCTCTCCTTGCGTGGAAAACATTCCCCGCAAATATCTGCACATGTTGCTCTCTTACTTCCTTTGAGTTGATGCTCAAATTTTGCCTCATTAGTGAGGCCTTCACCGAATATCCTGCTGGGAACAGCATCCTTCCTAGGCCCCGCACTTTCTATCCCCTTCCCTGCATTATTTCTGGCATAGCATCTATCACCCTCTGATATATTCTGTTCATGTATTTTACTTGTTTCTTTATTGTCTACCTCCCTCCACTATAATGTAGCCTGCATGAGGGCAGTTATTTTTACTTATTCATTTCTGTAACTCTGACACCTAGAACAGTGCTTGGCACATGATAGGCACAACATATTTGTGGGAGGAAGGAGGAGGAAAGGAAGGTTTGGCTTCTCATGCCTGGAGGACACAGAACAGTTCAGATTGAAAGAAGATGCACGGTCAGTTGGAGCAATTATGCTGAAATCAGCAGATGAGCCCTCTCTCCTCCATCTCAGGGTCTCACCTTCTCCATGACAGGATGCAGCCTGTTCCCCAGCCTCTCACAGTTTGGGAAGCTCTCCTCTGGCCCCTATGAAGTTTTGTTTCCAGGACACAGTGCCTCAGTGCAGTGCTGAGGATAGACATGAATTGTTTACCAGTGCCGGCCACCTAAGCCTGCTTATTTAGCCACGTAGCAAGCTTGCTTAACTAAAAGCTCATTGTTGGCCAGTTGCAGTTTATTTTGATCTTGCAAATTAATTTCTCCTTCTGATGCCTGCTCTAGTTGCCATGCTCTCACATGCTCACTGTAGTACCCCCTCAGTCCCAGAGCTCCCTATAAGGAAGAGGAGGAATTAGGAGGAAGAAAGTCTTTGGAGCTCTCAGAGGACTTAGAGATCATCTAGTCCAGGCCCATGGAACCCCAAAGGATCTTTGGATGGGTTTCAGGGGCTCTGTGGACTTCCTGAATTTTTTGTGTGTATTTTTCCTGGGGTGAGAATCCACAGCTCATCAGATTTTCCTAGGGGTCCATATCCATCAAAAGATTAAGACACTGATCTAGTTTAACTCCTTAATTAATAGATGAGAAAATGGAGGCCCAGAGAAGTGGACTGACTTGCCTTGGGTCATAGGACAGAACTAGGATTTGAACTCATGCCTTCTTTTTCCAAGCAGCTAACAGATGCACACATACTTTGCAAAGTGTCAAATGGTGTCCTTATCGATAGTGATTTCTGGGATATCACGGGGTTGAACCACTGGCTGCACACAAGGACAGGGTCTTCAGGCTGCACTTGTGGGACTGTGGCCAGGGGCTGTCAGGAGCTGGCTGCAGCTGAGGGTAGAAGTGTGAGTGAGATGAATGGCCTTCCCCAGGGCTTTGTGGAAATCTGTAGTGGGGGAGGGGTGGCATTCTTGACTTTCATTCTCCCTTTCCCTGCAACTCTTCAGGGAAGAAACTAGTTTTCTGCCTCAATCATCCCAGCTTAAAATACCATGATAACCTCTGTTCTGCCTACCTTTTCTTCAATGGGACAAACTCGACCGGCTCTCTGTCCTTGACATTCAGTTTCTGAAAACCCAACCTCTTCCATTAGGATGGTAAGAAGCAGAGAGCTTCCCCCACACAACCCTTTTTAGAGATAGAACCCTTAGCTTTCACTCCAGACTTGGTTTTATTTATTCACATCTTGGTTTGGCCTCTTCCAAGGCACTTTGGATCGTCTCAGCAATCCCTTCAACTGCCCTACAAGGTAGATGTTATTAATCATCATTTTATAGAGCAAAAATTGAAACTCAGTAGTTTACTGACTTATCCAAGGTCAGAGAGCTGCTAGAGGCAGCATTGGGAATTAAGCCTAGATCTTTGCCTCTAAGTCTATGTCTTTTCTCCTCCTACCTCTCCCCACTCTGGGAGTCCACAGTTTTCTCATTTTTGGCCTTTGCATCCTCTGCACTTAAGACATCAAGGTGCCAAAAGCTGACACTTCATGCAGGTAAGTGTCTTAAACGTTTAATACAGTCTTGTGGTTGCCTCTATTAGGACGATTATGACACAGAAAGGAAGAGCCTGGCTTCCACCCCCCCCCCTCTGGTTGGCTGAGCCAGGGCAGCAGGAAACGTACCTGTGCTTGGCTTCCAGGGACCCCCAAGTGAGCATCACAGAGCTGTTAGCCCAAGAGGCCTCAGCCGGCAGTTGGGGGTGGGCAGCAGGGAAACCTGGGGCTGGAAAGGCCACCAGTCGCTTCGTGGCTTGAGGATGCCTGTTTGCTGAGAGGCTCCCAGGGACCACCATGGAGGGGAAATCAAATGCTTCTCCTGGAAAGCCTCCACTTCCGTGCAGCTCAGACTCTGAGGGGTCAGGATTTCCCATGGGAGCTAGTGGAGTGCTGGGGTAGGTCGCGATCCTGAGGCACTGCCAAGCGAGGGGCTAAATGTCACTGTGCAGCTCCACATGCAGCCTCCCCATCTCGGTAGCTTTTGATTCCCCCCCTTCTCCTACTGCAGATGGCCACCATCTCACCCCTCGTTCCTTCCTGACTGGCTATTAGTATATCAGGTCCTCCCGGTCCCTGTGACAGATGTTTTTTAAAAGGTAAAAATATAAACAGATCATTTTTGGTCACTATAAAGTGTCACAAACACCATTCACGGACTTTTGAGCTAAAAAGCAAAGACCCAGCAGAGACATTTGGGCAGCAAGAATCCAGCAAGAAGGGGATGGGAGCTCCAGTGAGTGATCCTTCATCCTAAGTACCAAGCACACAAAGTCATTTAGCTCTACAAAAACCAGAGGTGCAGGCAGGGTGGTAGGGATGTCCTCTCAACTCCCACCACCCGGCCTCCCCACACCACCCCCCACCTGCCATAGGTCACCTTCTATGGGGGGCAGGAGCTGGGGAGTGGGGCAGCCAGCCCCCTGTCCAGGTGGAGCCTCGGGTCGCTCAGCATCAGCTGGGATAGCTTCTTTCACCTTCGGCTTGGATCCTGAGGCCACCTCCGGAGCTGTGGCTGCCTCCATGCTGGGCCTACCCAGAGGCTGGGCTCCAGCTGAAGATTTTCACTGCTGGTGGTGAGGGAGGGGCTGAGCACCTGCTCTCCAGGCTGGCCTCCCGGGGTCCCAGCCACAGGGTTATGTAACTGGGCTGGCCTTTCCCCACTTGGTTACTCCCAACAGAAGGACTGAAGTAGGGGCTAGAGGAAGAGAGGGGGATGAGAGGGCAGCCCAGAATAGCCACAGGAGGAGGGCTGAGGTGGCCCTGTTATCTGGGGAGAGAGATGACACCCCTCATGGCACTAGGGAGGGAGGGGAGAGTTTGAGCACAGACCATCCAAAAGGGACCTCTGGCTTCTGTCAGGATTGGGTGACACCTCAGCTCCTGACCTCCAGCTTACTCGACAGGGTGTTTGGGTCCCGAGCATATCTGATTCACAGGCACACCTTTAACTGCTTTCTCCCGCCCCTCCCACATTCAGTGGGTTGTAACGTCTTATCAGCTCGACCTTTACAGGGCCCAACCCCCTCCCCCCGGGGCGGGGCACGGAGTCCAGCGCCGTGGTGGGAGAGTCTGCACTGTGCAGTCAGCCTGCCAGCCTCCCTCCACTTTGGCTCTGGCACCAGCTGGCCGTGTGACTTGCAACACATCAGTCTCTCTTAAGTCTGTTTCCTCATCTGTAAAATGGAGATGATAATAACCATAGGGTCGTTGTGAGGATTAAAAGAGGTAATCTCTGTAAAGTGCTTAGCAGTCTGTAGCCGACTAAGTGCTTGATAAACGTAAGCTATTTTTAGGTCAGGCCAGCATTTGCCCCCTTTCAAAGCTGTCAATGGCTCCCTTGCCATGAGATAAAGTACAAATAAAGGGAGAGGCAGCAATGGTGCAGGCAGGAGAGCTTAGAGGGCTGGAGCGTGGCCTCTGGCGGTCCACTCACTCATCAGCTGGTGACTCTGGGCAAATCACTCACTCTGAGCCTCAGGTCCCCAGTCTATGCAACAAGGGATGATGGTGCCATGACTGTGTTGAGGATACAGTGATAAAAATATAGAAAAGTGGCCAGCCCATTGTAGGTGCTAGTCACATACTACAGGTCCTATGTGATTTCCAGGCTTACCAAACCATTGCCTACATGTGTTGTACACTTCATCCAAATTGTCTGATTTCCTATCATAATCCACTTTATCTCCAGAAGCCAATATTCCCTCTGTACTTTTAAAAAATATACTGTAGAAGTTTTAGGGTCACAGCAAAGTTGAGTGTAAAGTACAGAGTTCCCATGTAGCCCCTCCTCTGCCTCTGTATTTTTTTTTTTTTTCATGGAAAAAAATGAGTGTGGTTGAATGAATGGGCTCCTTACACATTTTTGTTCTCAATTTAGGGGCAGTCAATAAGATCCCAGGAGCCCATGTTATTATTTTTGGGTGAATGAATTCCAGCCTTTTTGCAAGTAGGTTAGGGGCTAAGGTCCAGGACAACCTGTAGATATACTCTGGGCTCAGGAACCTACTTATCAGGGGTGAGGACGACGAAAAAATGTGACTGTGGAGGCTGGCTTCTGGGGATTGTTTGGTTAGTAAAAGGCTAGACTTGTGCCATAGCAGAGCTAGTTTGAAGGTCTTTCTGAACTATTTGTCTTATCTGACCCAGCCAAGGACCCCATAAATACAGTCTCCAAACATACCCTTTTTACACCACACAACCCATATTTTGGTGAGGAATGGCCCAGGCTTTCAATCTTAGCTGTTTGTTCAAATGAAGGTGTAAAGAATTAAATTTAAGATGCAGATCCTAGGGTCTGCCCATCAGAAAGTCTAATTCAGTAGATGTGGGGTGGGATCCAGGAATCTTCATTTTAAAAAGGAACCTAGTGATTCTGGTGCAGGAAGTCTTAGAATACTGTTAGATAGAATGCCTTAAAATAAAACAACTACCTTAGGTAATCTCCTGGGGTAGAAACCCTCCCATCAGATGGTAGCCTCAAGAACAAGGGCTTTGCCCTGTCATCTTCAGACCAAGACACCAGAGTATTAAGTGGAAACATCACCCCAGGATGGCAGGGTGGGATGGCTAACAGCTCAAGGCAGGCAGGCAGGAACCTCCCCTAAAGGAAACATTTTGGAAGAGAGGAAAGCTGCAGCTCTCTGAAGGTCCTTAGATGAAATGGATGAGGAAGAACCATGAGTAGGAGCAGCAAGAGAAATAGGAGGGGCAGAGGGAAAGTTATCAAAGTTAAACTTCTCAGTACTGTCATCTGTCAAACCCACTACAAGGAACACAGGATTCAGGAGAATAATTATATGCTGCTGTGTCCAGAACAAAGAACACAGCAACTGAAATCTGAGAAGGTGTGTAGGGTGGGTCTGCTAGACTTTCTGGGAGTAAAAGCAAGAAAACTGGTCTTATAAACACCCACAGAAGGTAGATCTGTGCATAAATAACAAGAAATTGAAGCATAAATAACAAGAAATTGAAGAACAAGAAAATTAGATAACTTATGGAGAAAATTTCACTTTTTTGTGAGTTGTTTTCCCCACAAATTACCTAATATCTTCATGCTATAAATGCACAGTCCTGGCTCTTTAACTGGCCCAATATCTGGTTGTTGGAGTTTGATTTTTGAAGCTAGGAAACCAGAAAAGCTATCATATTAACAAACTGTAGCTTAGTCATCCCAGTACGGCAGGTAACAAAGTCCAGTCTGTTTTATTTCTAACCCAAATATTGCAAATATACAGAAAATTGCTAGTACAAAGTTAAACACATCCAGATTTATTTACACAATGCTAAAGAAATTTGAGTTTTATTTCCATTTTGTGGAATTTTATTAGGGGGTCTGGCTTTGTTGTATAACTGACATGGGTCATTGAAACTTGATTATCCCACCTCACATGCAATTTTCTGTCCCAAAGGAACAGAAAACTTGGGTTTTTAGAGCACATGCAGTAAAGATCTTAGTACTGCTTTACACTCTCATAGAAAGGCAGCTGTCCCACAGCTTGGGAAGGGACCACATGCTTAGAAAGGGGACAAGAGACAAGAGAGGGTTGAACAACAGGCACATGGGGACCCTGAGCATTTCTGTGCACGAGGATAAGGAGAGTACAACCAAAACCCTTTTCTCTAGAGGTCCAGACACAGGAGGTGGGAAGAGTCATCAGGGAACATGAAGTCACCTGACCACAACTGAGGGCATGCGGAGGTTGAGAACCGTGTTAAAGATTTGGGGCATAGCAATAAATCATTAACATGTACACTATACAGTTTATACATGTATATATGTACACACTCATATATATAAAAGTACAGATTAGTTTATGTTATTCCTTATGAACAAGTACACTTAAGAATGTACTGGTGTGAAAAAATGCATACAGCAAGTTGTTAAAGACAATTTCAAATTAATGTTCTGACTCTTATTGTTATAATGCAACGTAACCAAGCAATCAAAATGCTCCTTCTATTTCAATTATCCTTCATGAGGGCAAAGCCTGGGCTCTGCTAGGTCAGGATGGTGCTCCCAGAGCTGCCTGAGCTGGACAAATTGGTGGCAGATGGAACAGAAAGTCTGGCATCTGCTAACTCCGGCCCTCCCTGTTACTCCATCACATGGCAAATCTTAAACTTTGGTTTTGTTCAAAGGATATTTAAGTGCATGTTCACTTTTCCTGCTTTAGGGAAGGTGGCAGCAAAGTTGAAAAGCCGAATCCCTTCCTATTTTAACAGTTCCAAGTATCCTGGCTTAATACAGGGGTGAGAGGTCTACACTGACAATGAGCAGAATGAGCTCCAGGCCATTACATACAGGGGCAGGGCTCTTCAGAGCTGTCCTAAAAGTAAAGAGAATCTGTCTACCTGGATGGTTTGCCTGGAAAGTAAATAAATGACTGAACCTAGGCCAGCCCTGTCACCCTGGGGTAGGTGTGAATGTCCCTGGCTCCTCTCTGTATCCTGGTATCATGACCAAGGCCACAGAAGAACCAGCTACAGTTTACAGCTGGAGCTAGAGGTGGCCAGCACATTACCCTCTGTCAGGGATGAAAGGCCAGCCTGGGCATGTAGACGCCCACAGGCAAGCCTACGAGTAAGAGGGAGACACACTGGAAAACCTACTCAGAGACAGAGGCTGAATTCTTAGATATAGTTAATCTATGGAATCTCCTGAGCCCACCCTAGAACTACCACAGTTATCCAAAGGCTATTCTTCTAAATAGTGTTATAGTGTTCATTTTCAATTAATAGCCTAGGTGTATCCATCACTGGTCTATGGACTCGCTAAATACCCAAAGCCCCCTTCAGTCCGGAGCAAGAAGGAAGAGTGAGTTCTCTACCTGGATTTAAGAACTCAGACCACTTTGGAGTATCTGATACGTCCAACTTATAATGCCAAATTGTACTGCTGAAACCTCCAGAAATAATGTCTTCTGCTACCATCAAGCCTGGGATGCTTGCTATGATATGCTATGTTTTACCTTCAACGATATGCTCCTAACATGAATAGGATAAATTAGAAATCTTTTTTTTTTTTTTTTTTTAGAAGCTATAGTGGATTTGGGCTGTCTTACTCTCTGGCTGAGGGCGTATATTTGTGAGTGAGCAGGCTCATAAAGAAAGCTAACTAGCCAACAAAGGGAACGAGCCAGGCTTGCTAGCTGACCTCAACCAAATGAACTAGCTAGCCAGGGCTGAAAACCAGGAGCATGGAGCAAGAGACCCATCAATGGAGATTCCACTCCTGCACTCTTGAACACAACTAGGGGAGGGGCTGTTTCTAAAAACATATTCAAAATTACCATTACTTGCATTTTCAGCCACGAAAAACAGGAGAATAGAATTTTCTGTTCACCAAGATGTAAAACAACGCTAAATACTGCTCTGAGAGAAATGCCACTGCTCCCTGTCCTAAAGAACAGCAAGTCATCTATAAGAAAGAAGCCCTGCTCTAAGTAGTCAGCACATGCATAAAGATTTTCAAGATTCTGAAGACAGCCAACCAGCACTGCTCATAACATACACAAGGACCTGGACAATTTACTCAATTTTGGTTCCTCAGCTCCAGCACAAGAAAGTTGTGAGGTTCAAATGATATAATAATGCTAGTGAAAGTGCTCTGAAAATTGTCAAGTTCAACAGAAATCCCAAATATTATTATAAGCAAAGAACCCTAATCTTATGTGGTTAGAGCAGAATATTAACTTTCCTATATCTTGAAACTAAGAATATTACCATATATTGGCACATCTACCCACAGTGGGTATATGCTGGGAGAAAAGGTGTATGGTGTAAATAGGCCTTTTCTGGACATCAAATTCACTTTGGGCAGGAAGTGAGGGTGGGATAAAGGCTGACACTTTCATCATTTGTGAGCTGGCATATTTTTGGAATTATTTTTAATTTTAAAACTATGCAAAACGAATGAGCTAAAAGACTAGTGTACTAGTGTACTCTAGCCCTAACAAATATTAATTTTCTTCACAAAAACTACCCTAACTTTATTTTCTAACTGAAGCTCCCTGACTCATTTAATCTTAGTGCAGTTTCAAAGCCTCTAAAAATCTCCATCCACCCCCTCTTCCACTTTCCATGTTGCTGTTAATCCATTCTGGGGAGGAAAGAATTTAGCCATCTGCTCACATTCTGACAAAAGTTAATTTGGCACATTTACTTTTTACTGACTTTCTCACCACAAAATGAACTAGCAGCAAAATGGCATCTATCAAAGAATGTCCCAATCATAATCATTGGGAGAAAGTATGACCAGCACAGTAGGTACATTAAGACCAAAAATTTACCGTACTATATTTTTGTGTAACAAATATTTAAGCTGTATTAAAACTAATTATTGCTGGCCAGGTGAGGTGGCTCACACCTGTAATCCTAGCATTTTGGGAGGCCAAGATGGGAGGATTGCTTGAGCCCAGAAATTGAGACCACCCTGGGTAACAGTGAGACTCATCTCTACCAAATAAACACAACAACAACCAAAAAAAAAAAAACCTAGCCGGGAGTGGTGACACATGCCTATAGTTCCAGGTACTTAGGGGGCTGAGGCAGGATGATCTCTTCCTCCCAGGAGTTTGAGGTTGCAGTGAGCTATGATCACGTCACTGCACTCTAGCCCTGGCAACAGAGCAAGAATGTGTTTCAAAATGAAAACAAAAACAAAACTTATTGCAGCTTTCCCTTACTGTATGGTGACCCCAAAATCCACCCAATACATTCTATAATTTATTTAATTTGGAAAAATGTAAATGGGAAACTTCCTTAATTCAAAATATGAACTTAATGTATCAGGCAGAGCATCATCTAGACTGGAAGTGTGTTTTCAATTGGTTTGGCCAAATTTTCATTCCAACAAATTGCTTGGCAAAGCTGGGAAATAGGGGTGAGGACAGCTTGGTAATAAAATTATGATTTTTTAAGAAAAAGTCTATAAATCTGAAAACATCTCTAGTCCTGGCTCCATGTATAACAGCAACCTACGAGGAAGCAGATCAGCAGCCACCGTAAGGATTCAATAGGAGCCACAGGTGAAAGGCGAATGGAAGACTGCAGGGCCCCAGGGCCACACCGTGCACTCAACAATCAACTCTGGGGAAGGGACCACTCAGCCTGGGCATACTTCCAGCCCAGCCTGCACCCTGTCCTTGAGCAAGTC
This sequence comes from Lepilemur ruficaudatus, assembly GCA_963574885.1. Classification (NCBI taxonomy): domain Eukaryota; kingdom Metazoa; phylum Chordata; class Mammalia; order Primates; family Lepilemuridae; genus Lepilemur; species Lepilemur ruficaudatus. The sequence continues at coordinate 18,614 of CAUYRT010074935.1, forward strand.
CACTGGCACACACACAAAGCACAGCTTAAAAGATCTCAGAAGCAGCAAGGATTTCTCCTTTAATAGGTGCTAAATCTAGTCAATTCTCTGCTGCTCCCTTCTTCCTGCTCCAAGTTAAAAATATTGCCCTGTAAGTTTTCCTGATTTAGTGTGTTGGAAGCACATGGTTAAGTTAGTTGCCAAAGGGCAATTAACAAGGGTATTGCCTAATTAAATAGGGTAAAAGAAAAATCACTGTGGTCTATGGTCCCTAAAAAAAAAAAAAAGAGGAAGCAGGATCTGTGTGAGGAGCTGCTATGCAGGGTTCTTGGAGTAGGGCTGTCCCCAGATGGAGAAAAGCTGGTTAGGCTGTGCCAGCCACTGCAGCCTCAGTTTCATTTCTGCAGCTGCTTCATGTTGCCAGCAGAGCCCAGGGACAGCACCAAGTACATTGTGAGACCTGATGCTGGAGTTGGCAGATGCCCTGGGGCAGGTGCCATGCAGAACAACGGTGGGGTTAGTGAACCAGTCCCTTTCAATTCCATTTCATTTCCCTTAAAAAAACAAAAATAAAACCCCCCAAACCCACACTTTGCAAAAAGACAGAACTTGAAATAAAAAGTTAAAGAATTTAAATTTTACCCCCTCTTCTTGGAGCCAATTGTAAAAAGTGCTCAGGGTTCCCCACCCCCACCCTGCATTTCTTTAGTGTAGGTCCTTTTGGCTTTGATGGAAGCAGCGGAAACAGAGCTGGGTCCCTCGCAATGGGAAATTTATTTCCCCAAGTCGGAGCCACAGGGAGTGTAAGAGGTACTGTGGTTCTACCATCCATGCTGGGTCCCAGCCCTTTTGAAGAGCTATTCCAGAAGGTCCTGAAAAGAAAGACACGCACCGAATTATTGATGGGCTACAAAATTCCTTTCTTGAAAGCAATTACCTAGTTTCTGGACTTGCCAAATCTTATAGTCATTATTGCCTTTGCCTCAACTGTATTTGATCATAAATAAGAGAACACAGGCTCTTTTTTTGGTATTTTGGACTACCCCTCACAAAGAAACAGTCTCACCTCATCTGAGTCATCATGATAACCACTTTTATTAGTGTGCGAGGCTGTGTCCAAAGCATCCACACCATCCACGCCATTGGCCTCTGCATGCTGCTGTAGCACAGAGTATCGATGCACCAGGAACCTGTGAATGGAGACTGCTTTAACCTTCGTGTGGTGAGCAGGGTAGTTTCTTATAGGACTGTGGACTTTCCCAGTTTCATACACTCACAGAATGAGTCATAGGTACAGGAAGCACAGCGCATAGTTAGTTGACATATGAAAAATGTAAGACATGAGATCTGGGCCTGATTTTTCAGGAACATCACTTCAACTACCTAGATTTTGCCAATGGCAGACCCAACCATATGCCGTTGGCTGGCTTTCTGGTTTGAATTCAGTACCTTTGATTGACTCCCATGTTCCTTACCTTCCTCCACAGACATACTTCTTCACAATGAGCACTCCTGCTATGACTGTGACTAGCATCAATCCCACGATGGCCAGGATAATTGGAACAGAATTTGACTTGGAATTCTTGATAAATTAAAACATAAAAAAAAGCTTTTAGGCATGCATTCTAGGACGGCATTCAAAGCAGCCACTCATGCCCCTCACTTCTCTGTGAATCATCTGCAGTCCCAAGGCACTTAATGATGATACTTTTCCAACCCCCCAAGACGAGCCGTCTCAATGTTACCAGGAAAATATCACAGCTGGTAAAGGGTAATCTGAGCTCCCACTGCCTTAAAGCTGCAAACCAAGTGGCTTCAACGTCAAAGTTATACTAGAAGCCTTGGCAACTGCCTAGATCAAATATGGTAACTGTGACTGTTTCATATTACCACTGTTCACAGGTCTTGGAGCTTAAGCGTGGAGCAGGAAAGGGACACTGTGATAATGGGCCAAATGATCCACAACTGGGCCACTGGGAAGAAGCTATGTCAATGCTATATCAGGCAGTCCATTATATGACACCAAGATTTACTTTTTAAGTTAACTGTGGGTATGTTTTTACAAATAAGCCTCATCCGATCATTGCATGTGACCTACCTGCTTCTGGGTGGGAGATAGGGTGTGTGTGTTTTCAATGTATCCAAGAGGAGGCGGAGCTGGATTCTGGGACAAGCTGTGTCCCTGTGGGCGGGAGTCCTGTGCAATCACACACACAAACACTCTGAGGACAGCCACCAGGAGTCCAGGACAGGGGTGCAGAGGAGGAACTTGTCCCCTTACAAATACACACACCCACACACTCTTCTCCCATTGCCTTCTTAATCCCACCCCTTGTCAGTCTCGAGTCCCTCAGAAGAGCAGGGTGGAGGACTGCAGATTGTCCGGCGCAACCTCTCACATTACAGATTAGGAAAGAGGGGCCCACAGTTTGTCGCACTGCTGGTCCAGTGCTTCTTTATCAAGAGGCTGCCTCTTTACCGTATCTCCAAATCCCAGCTAGACAGTTCAGCACTACAGATGTGTAAGCATAACTTGCTTCTAAATCAAAACCAGTCCATGATTACTATAGTTCAGTCTCTCCTTCATCCACCCTACCTACCATCCAGTGCTCTCCTCCTCTTGTACACAACTCCAGGTAGGCCCTTTACAGACAACCTTCTTGAGTCTTTTCCCTAAATGTCTTTGAGCCTCAGAAATTCCCACAACTCCATGCTTCTAAGACTTTTATATAACTTTACAGAATACCAATCCCCCATCCCCAACAACAACAAAAGAGTTTTCAGTAGGATGAGCTTATCACTGGGTTATGTGACTCATCCTTCAGCCCACCAGTTTCTTGTGTAAAGGGAAGCCTCATAGAAGTGGTTTGGCCACTCACATCAGTATCAACATTCTTGATGCTGTAACTCTGATCTTTCCTGGCAGAACACAAAATCCCACTTGGACCTAAACACTAGATCTATTTTAACATACCTGCTTTTCTGAACTCAAAAAGTTGCTTGTGCATTTCTTTTTCAAGTCTTTTACTTCTCGAACTGGATTCACCCCACCTTGGCATCTGTCTCCTGGAATTTTCCGGTACCTAAAAGGCAGAGAAGATTTGTTAACAGAATACAAGGATGTATTCCTGCATTCTTGCCTACTTCCTGGAAACAAGATTTGAAAATCTGTCAAAAAGCTTCTCATCCTTATGTCATTTTTCAGGCCGGGGGCGATGTCCACGGGGATGTTTTGGGAGTATTTTGTGTAGTTTCAGGCCTTGAACAGACTAAGCATCTCTGTCCCTAGCTGTCAGGGATATTCCTGCACTTTCTGCCTCAGAGACTGTGCCAACGAACTGGGACCCAGGAAAAGCTCATTAACAAGTGGTATAAAAATGGGAGGGGGGAAATTATTAAGGGAGGGAGGTAGGTAATGAGGCTCCTTTACAGCAGCACTGTCCCATATGGTGGCTATTTACATTAAAATTAATTAAAATGAAAAATTAAGTTTCTCAGTTGCACTAGTGTCTACAGCCACATGTGGCTGGTGGCTACCACATTGGACAGAGCAGATTATGGAACATTTCCATCGCCACACAAAGTTCTGTCAGACGGTGCTTTTCAAGAGCACTCTACATTGAGGTGGTGATGTCATGCTGTCCCTGGCCTGGCCTAAGTTGAGCCAGATGAGGGAGGGATGGACATTCATGGCAAATGGGACTGCTTTTCTCATTTTACATATGGGCCTCTCGCCTCTCCTCCCCACCTGTGGGCAGTCCGTGGAAGACAGGGGTGAGGGATCCGGCTGAGCTCGCTCCCTGGCCTTCTGCCTCATGGCATTGGAGGGGTTGAGGTCCTCCAATGTAGCAAGCATCCCTTGCTCGTGGTTATGCTTTGGAAGCAGGGAGGGAACATCCCACCAAAAAAAGAGTACTCTAAAATATTGCTCAGATCTCTGTATGGAGAGAAGCAGCTTTCACTCTGAGCAATGACGATTCACCCATTGGGATAAGGGAGAGAAAGCCATCTCACCCATTTGTTGTCAGGTGCTCTTCTCTTCCGTACAGACAAAACTCTAGGTCATGGCCCTTCAGTTCCGGCTGTTCCACACACTTGGAGTCATTTTCTGGACGGTAGTAGCCAAAATCACTGCAAGAGTCAGCCAATAAAGCACCTTTCAAAGTTGCTGAAAGACAGTTAAGTGACTAGCAACAAAGGTTTTATGTGGGGCATTGGATGGTTAATATCACAATCTTGGATTGCTAGAAAGCTGCTCAGGAAGGCCTGCGGCAACTCTGAAGAAGATCCATTTAGGAAAACAGACATGGAGAGGGCTTCATTGAGGGGAAAAAAACTTTATGGGTCAGGCCTAGTGGATTTAGGACTAGCTAGAGACTGAAGGCTGTTCCCTGCAGACAACTCAGGCACAGGGAGGGGACCGATGCAACCTGCAGTGGAGTGGGGACCCACGCAACTGAGACGAAGAGGCCACAGAAACAGCAGCAGCAGCAGCAGCAGCTCTAAATTCAGGGATACTTGGCAATTCTTTCCTTTCCCTCCAAATATCACTATCATGCTGCCCGTGTAGTATATGTTGAACTTTTCTTTCTTCCCTACTTTTGTGCCTCTTAGCTTCTTAGACTGTCCTTGTCTCCCATGTGAACACCATTTCCTGCCCTCCACTCCATCCTATCTTTCCCTAGTGCCACCCACTGCTCTCCTTTCTATTTTCCCCAAAGAAACAATGTCCTGCCCCCTCTCTGAGGCTGGTATCCTTGGCTCCATTCTTTCTCCCTGCCCTGGGACCTTCCTTCATTGACAGTATGAGAGGGACAATCAATCTCTCCCACTCGGCTGCTGGCTTCCCCTTAGCCTGCATATGTCTCTACCCTAGAAATTACTTCCTTGACCCTCATTTACCTTATTAGCTAACTTTCTCAAAAGAGTATTTTTTACTTGTCCTATTTTACTCATTTATTTTTTGTTCCATGCATTTTTGGCTTTAACCCCCTTTACCACCTTGAAAACAACTGTCTAACCCTCCCCTCCCCCCGACAAGGCTCACTAGTCATCAAACCCAGCAGAGCCCTCTCTGGCCTCATTCCCCTCCACCGCCTGTTCTGTGGCATCTGACACACCATTGTGCCCCTACCCACTCTGGCATTGGCAAAGCTGCACTCACCATTTCTTTGGCCACTACTTGCTCTTTTTTCTTGCTATAATTCATTCTCTTGCTTTCTCTGTATATGCTCTCCCTTACTGACCACAACTACTTTTGGTTGTAAGTAAAACTTCCAGGTTTCACCTCTCTTGAGCTCTAATCCTCTATTTCCTGCTGGATATCACCACCTAAATATGCTGACAGAACCTCAACAGAATAAAACATTCAAAACACATCATGTTTTCTCCTCTGTGCCAGGCCCTCCTTATCATTTCCACACATTTTCCATGACACTACCTTCCTTCCCACCATTTCAGTGGAAAATTTAGCCTGAACATCCTCTATCTGGACCCTACTTACTTCTTTATCATGACTACTGTGACTTCCCCAAGGGCCTATCTTCGAGAACACCCTTCTTTCATCATGCTGTTGGGTTTCTATGCTCACAACAGTCCACTAGCTTTAATGACTTGCTTTCTCCCCGGATGCACATAATCAAACCCTACCATTTGTCAACGTTCAGCTCAAATGCCACCTCTTCAATAAGACCTTCTTTGACCTATTTCCTTTTAGCTCTAGATGGAATATTCTCTCCCTTCTCTAAATCCCCGTGATACCTACCACCTTCTGTTTTGCACCAAACTTTCCGTTCTCACTTTGCAATGTCCTGTGCACAGCAGGTAGTCAATGAATATTTGGAGACTACATAAATGCTGTTTGTACTTCAAGGCTATTCTGAGAAGTAGTTAGAGGAGAGAGTAGGGAGAACAAAAGATGTAGAAGATGCCATCCCTCCAACAACAGGGAGAAATTTGAGTAAGAATTTTAGGTATTCAATCCAAAATTTCTAGGAGAGTATCCTCGCTCATAAAGGACCCACTCCCCAAGCATATGTGTTGTAGCACGAAGGCTTTGGAGCTGAGATGCCAGTTTCACATTCCAGCTCTGCCACTTCCCACAGGCAAGTTTTGAGAATCTCTCTGTTATGAGAATCTCATAATCTCTGTTATGAGATTAAATGTAAATTGCTTAGGACAGTGCCTAGTACAGAGTTAGTGCTCAATAAATATTAGCTGCTATCATTACTACCATATTATTATCAAATAAATTATGCTTTCAAGGATTTGGGGGGGGGTTGCTTAATGGTGGAACCAAACCTGTAAGTAATAATTAAAACATAGTAAGTACTGTAACAGGGACCTATGAGATCTAGATGAGGGAAAATGGGGGAAGGCTCTAACGTGGTGCTATCTGAGCTAAGTAGGAATTCACCAGGCTTGGGGGTCAGCAGGGAGCGTGGAAAGACTTCCCAGGAAGAGGAAGCACACATGTGATGGCGTGGAGCTCTGAAGAAGCATGGCATGCGGAGCAGGAGTGAGATACAGAGCCTGCATATGTGAAGTCGAGGATGGCAGAGAACCCTTTAGGGTTTCACAGCTTTATCAACAACCTCTAGCCCTACCGTAACACCAAGGCGATCTGAGTGATATTCTTCCTCGTGGAAATAGAGAAGGGAGGACCCTTGACCACGCCACATACAGATGTGAGCCGAGCAGGAGGAACCACACTGGGTCAGACCTGCATTTTGCTCAGATATGTATTGTGTTGTCACTGCAGTTTGAGAGAACATGACATAGGGGGACACGATTGCTATCTACCTGCCTTACTTGTCCAAATCTTTTAGGATCCACTTTACCTCCTGTATCTTTTGTAGGTAACAAGTTATAACGTCATATAAGCTTATATTATCTACCCAATTGTTAACAACTTTGGTTCCCTTTCTCTGTGTCTCACTTTCCTTAATAAGAATCAGCAGCTTGCTACTCTTGGAAAAAAGGATTTCAATATTTTTTAGCCCTAAAAGATGACTGTCTTTCACCTCCTCCAACAGGGAAAGGGGCGACAGAGGTTATCTGAAGAATGCTGATACCAGAGGAAGTCCTCCAGGGAACAGAGACAGACAGAGGGTTGCTTGGTCACAACATAGTCTCGACCATTCTGACAGACGGACGACTTGCGTAGCCGTAGGAACTGTTCTTTATATCCCAAAATGCAGCCATCTTCATAATCTTCAGGGTCTGTAGAATGGGCCAGCCATATGGTATAGTCCTTCTCTTCACCTAGAGGACAGACAAACTGTTCAGAAAAGTGCACAGCACAGAACCCACCCACGAGAGGCAGCTGCCAGGCTTTAGGAAGAACAAGGAGAGGGAAAGTGAGAATGTCTGACTCAACCTATTGCTTCATTTTGGAATAGCAAACAAAAAGTTACTTTAGTCTAGAGCCTACTAGCAATTGCACTTCTTCCTGCCAAAAGAGGATTCTTTTCATCTCAATATCCATTTGAAGATTAGGAAAAACCTTATTTTGAAGTAGGACACTAAACAGAGAACCTCTCCAGGTCCTTCCAAGCTGAGAGGCTGCCATCTGTGTGTCTTGCACACCTATGCCCTCGGTAAGCAACCTCGATCAGGGGTAAGCAACCAGATGTCCACTCAGGGTCAGGAAGCTCTTTGTGTAGGACAAGATACTAAGCCAAGAGCACAGGTTCAATTTCACCATGTGTTAGTTTACTTCAAACAGAAGGGAAAATATCCTCTTTCTAGACTTCTAACTCTAGTTGACTGGCTCTCAAATGCAGATTGTTAATGACAACAGTTTTTGGCTTAGTATGTCATATCATTTACTCTTGGTAAAAAGACTCAAAGGCTATGACCTAAAGACTGTGGATTAGGTTTTTATCCTTTGGGATATGAAGACCAGCATAGAGCCTGTTAAAGAGCAGGTGCTTAACAAATCTTTTAATGTTGTTAAACTTTAGAGATAACTGTAGAACTATCTGCTGAGGAGGGAACTCATAAGTCAGCTCCTTTACAGACTATTTAATGAATTCAGATGACAATGATCCTCAGGTATTAAATCATAATTAAACATCTTGCAGAAAAGTAAGGTCCAAACAAGAGCTCTGCTTCCTTAGGAGTCACTGAACTAACATGCTGAGAAAATGAACCCATAACACAGTCTCATAGTCAGGACTAAAATTTAATTAAAATGTCTTGAAGCTTTAAGTCTTTTATTGTATTATGCCAACATGTAACTATAGGTCACCTTTTCTCCAAATTTTTTCTTTTATCCTTCATATTTCTTAGTATAACATCAGCACTTTTGGCATTGGGGTATTGGTTTGCTTGTGATGCTTGAGAAATACCATGCAATGAACATTGTGAGTCCTTTTCTGAAGCTATTTTCTGGGCCTGTAACATGTCTTCTAGTTTGAAGTCACAGAACTTTGAAGTGGTCAGTGTGGGCTTTATGCCTGCCCAGTGCCCATTCTAGGACCTCACCTGTGACTGACATTCAAGCTAAAACTCTTTGCATGAAAACTTCCTTATTTCCAACATTTTGAGAAGTGACACAATAAATTAGATACTCTTTGCAATACACTTTCCTCTAAAGTTTCCTTTTACATTTCTACTGTATTTCCCTAATCAGGCATGAAAAATCCTGAAACGTTATGAAATAATTTTAGACAAACACATGCATGCACTAGTCTTATAAGTAGGAAAAAAGTGTAATAAAAGAGATATCTAACAGTGCAAAGCTATACTGTCCTATATGGTAGCCGTAGCCACATTTGGCTGGTCTGAATTGAGATTTGCTATAATATACACTGGATTTTGAAGACTCAGAAGAAAAAAATGCAAAATATCTCATTAATCATTTGTAATATTGCTTACATGTTGAAATGATAATATTTTGGATATATTAAGATAATTCTGTTACTAAAATTAATTTTACCTTTCTTCTTACTTTTATAATGTAGCTGGCAGAATAATTTAAATTACATTATGTGGCCCTCATATTTCTCTTGGGCAATACCAGTTCCAAAAAGGAAGCTGCTTTTCTGATACCATTCCATTACTTGATAACCTACATGGAACATCCTTCAATCCCCTTTCATATGTATATGAATTTGCTTATTCCAGCTAAAAGAAATTAAATTGAATTGATTATTTTAAAAAATGGGCTTATAAGTTTCTGGTAGAAAAGGTCAAAGGAGACACTCACAGTTCCTTTCAAGGATATCTTTAAAATCAATGGTGTAGGAGACCCATTGGCTGGTCAGGAAAGATTCTGTGAAACCCCAAATGCTGATATTCATGGACCTAGCTCCAGGCTCTGAAGCTAGGCCAGTGAAATAGATGGGGTCCCTGGTGAATGTGTAGGTTTGCCAGCATTGACCTTCATCTGTGGAGAACCTGAAATCACAGTCAGAGAAAGATCATGACAGGGGATTAATGTGTACTGGGAATATCAGGAAACCACTCTTGCACTTTGATCCCAACCCTCATCTGACAATTATTTTAACTTTTGTCTCCAGTAAACAGGATAGGGAAAAGGGATTCATTCAGAGCAAGTATGAAAATAAATATCTTTACAAAAATTCCTTCAAAGGAAAGAGAGGGTAGTGACCTAGGTAAGAATGGGCTTCTAAATTAATAAACTCAAATTATTTTATAAGAACTTGCATTTAAGATGCCATTTCCAATCCAGAGAGCTTGAACAATTCCATAATATTTTTGTGGAGAGAAGGAAGAATATTTCTAAAAGTGACAAAATGTGTTAGCTAGAGGTAAGAGGGGGAAAAAGCAATGCTATTTAATTTGAGTTGCTCTAAATGTAACCCCTTCTAGAACCTTCCTTACAGTTTTGTAGAATGCAAAAATTTGAATCATGGTCAGTAATGTTCCCCTAATAATTTGAAGAACATTCCCACAGTTGCCCTCTGCGCAGATAGTGTGCGTGGAGCTGAGCTCATGCATACTTAATCACATTGATAGGACGGCTGCTGTGCTCAATGGCCACAATGATGCCTCCGGAGTCCAGGATGGTGTAATAGTGGGGTCCTTTCAGCATCTTCGCCCAGGAGTAACCCCCATCATCTGAGATGTACACATCTGGGACCATCACTGAGATGGCATCCCCCACGCTACCTGCAACATAATCCACCATCTCATCAGCAAAAATAGGCAATGAAAGAGAGGATTTACTGATGGAAGAATAATTTTGAATGAATTTATTCTGACTATTTCCCATCAGGCCTCTTAGAGTAAAGAAGAAGGCCACCAAAATTTGGAAAAGGGAGAAGTCATGTTGCTCTCTCTGATGGAAATCTACGAAAAACCCTAAGTATTTATTGTTATAATGAAAGAAATTCTACCAAAGGAATGTAAAAGCCACCTACAGTGGTTTTTCTTCTTTTTCTTTCTTTCATTTTTTTTTTAAGAGACATGGTCTCGCTCTGTCACCCAGGCTGGAGTGCAGTGGCATGATCATAGCTCACTGCAATCCACAACTCCTGGGCTTAAGTGATCCTTCTGTCTCAGCCTCCCAAGTAGCTAGGACTATAGGCACATGCCACAACGTCCGGCTAATTTTTAAATTTTTTTTAGATATAAGGTCTTGCTATGTTGCTCAGGCTGGCTGGTCTTGAACTCCTAGCCTCAAGCAATCCTTCGCTCAGCCACCCAAAGTGCTGGGATTACAGGTGTGAGGCACTGTGCCCAGCTGATAGTGGTTTTTCTTACAGGGTTCAAAGCCTGCGGCTGAGTCTCAGCGTGCTCAGCTGCTGTTCCTATTGGTGGGGTGAGTGGGAGAGCTCCGTACCATGAGCGATGACTATGCCTACGGCATTAGGTTCTGACAGTGGGGCCATTGGAACGTTTAATTTCTGGGAGATGCTGTAGGATGCATGAATATGAAGGCTGCACTGTGAAGAGAAAACAAAGCTTAGATTAAAACCAAAGGTATAATTCCTTTACTTATCTGACAGATCTCTTCTGATAAAGCTTTTAACTTAGCCTGGACCTCAGCAGGATAATCTTTTTTTAAAAATTGTAAAATACAAATTTCATAAAAGTTACTATCTTAACTATTTTTAAATGTACAGTTCAGTAGTGTTAAGTATATTCACACTGTTGTGCAACCAAATCTCCAAAACTTTCATCTTGTAAAACTGAAACTCTTTTACCCATTAAGCAACAGCTCCCCATCTCTTCCTCCCCTCAGCTTCTGGTAACAACCATTTCATTTTGTGTTTCTATGAATCTGACTACTCTATATACCTCATATAAGTACAATTATACAACATCTGTCTTTTTGTGTTTTGCTTATTTCATTTGGCACAATGTCCTCAAGGGTCATCCATGTTGTAGCATATGTCAGAATTTCCTTCCTTTTAAAGACAGAATGAATAGTATCCCATGCGTGCGCATGCATGCATTTTATTTACCCATTCATCTGTCAACGGATACTTGAGTTACTTCTACCTTTTGGCCATTGTGAATAAAGTTGCTATGAACAAGGGTGTACAAATATCTTTTTGAGACCCTGCTTTCAGTTCTTTTGGATATATACTCAGATGTGGAACTTCTGGATCATATGATAATCCTATTTTTAATTTTTTTAGGAACTGTTATGCTGTTTTTTATAGCAGCTCTACCATTTACATTCCCACCAACAGTGCACAAGGGTTCCCATTTCTCTACATTCTCACTAATACTTTCTTTTTTAACATATGTAAAGAGATACCTCACTGTGGTTTTGATTTGCATTTTTCTAATGATTATTGATGTTGAGCATCTTTTCATACACTTGTTAGCCACTTGCATAACTTCTTTGGAGAAATGTCTACTCAAGTCCTTTGCCTAATTTTTATTTAGGTTATTTGTTTTTTTGTTCAGTTGTACATTCAGTGGTATACTTTTTTTTTTTTTTTTTGAGATAGGGTCTTGCTCTGTCACCTGGGCTAGAGTGCAGTGGCATCACTGCAACCTTAAACTCCTGGGCTCAAGTAATTCTCCTGCCCTAGCCTCCTGAATAGCTGGGACTATAGGTGTGTGCTACCACACCTGGCTCATTTTTCTATTTTTTCGTAGAGACAAGGGTCTTGCTCTTGCTCAGGTTGGTCTTGAACTGCTGACCTAAAGCCATCCTCCTGCCTCGGCCTCCCAGAGTGCTAGCATTACAAGTGTGAGCCACCATGCCTGACCAGTGGGATACTCTTGATTCTGAAATGTATTAGAATATTTGGAAGCAAATTATACAATTATTTTCTCATGTGTAGTTTCCTTATTTTATTTTTGCATTACACCAAAACCTCTGACCAATATTTAAAGTATGACTCCCCACAAATAAACTTAATGAATACCCAATATACTTCAGATACTGTACAAAATGTGGTAATGATTCAAAATACGATCCAGTCCTATCTGTAAGAAACTATATCATAGGGTCCAGGCCTGCCCCCAAGGTCCCAGGCACCAGGCCTGCCCCTGTGGGCCCAGGCACTGGGCCCACCCAAGTGTCCCCCTGTGTTAAGCTGGCCCCTGAAAACACAGGTTCCAGGTACCCCACTTGTGGACCCTGTCAATAGACTCACCCCAGTGGTTGCCAGCACCAGAGCTGCCCCAGCAGATCCAGTCTCCAAGCCCGCACCCTAGACCAAGGTACCAGGTCCACATATCTGCAGCCCATGCCAGCCAGTGCACCCAAAATCTCTGGATGGGTTTACTGGTGAAGAGCATTCCCTGCTGAAGCCAGTCTACAAAGGACCATGTATGTAAGGACACATATAAGCCGAAAGTAAAGAGATAGATGAAGATATTCCATGCAAATAATAAGCAAAAGAGAGCAGGGGTGGGTATACTGATAACACATAAAATAGACTTTAAGTCAAAAACTATCACAAGAGATAAAGAAGGTCATTATAGGCCAGGCACGGTGGCTCATGCTGGTAATCACAGCATTTTGGGAGGCAGAGGTGGGAGGATTGCTTAAGGCCAGGAGTTTGAGACCAGCCTGGGCAACATAGTGAGACCCTGTCTTTAAAAAAAAATAGCTGGGTGTGGTGGCATGTGCCTGTAGGCCCAGCCACTCCAGAAGCTGAGTCGTCAGTAGGATTGCTTCAGCCCAGGAGTTCAAGCTGACAGTGAGCTATGATTGCACCACTGCACTCCAGATTGGATGACAGAGCAAGACCCTGTTTCTAAAAAAGGAAAGAAAAATCTCAAACATCCTTTTAACCTTCTCAAGGAACTAAACAATAAGAATAAACTAAGCCCAAAGTTAGCTGGAAGGAAGGAAATAATAAAGATCAGAGCAGAAATAAATGAAAGAGATGAGAAAAAGAATAGGAAAAAATCAAAACTAAAAATTTGATTTTTTAAAAGATAAAAAAAGTTGACAAACTTTTAGTTAGACTAAAAAAAGAGAGACGATTCAAATAAAATCAGAAATCAAAGAGGAGACATTACAACTGATACCAAAGAAATACAAAGGATTGTAAGAGATTACTATGAACAATTATACACCAATAAATTAGATAATCCAGAAAATGGATAAATTTCTAGGCACATACAACTTATTAAGACTGAACTATGAAGAAATAGATAATCTGGACAAATCAATAAAATGAGATTGACTCAGTAATCAAAAAGCTTCTAACAAAGAAAAGCTTAGGATCTGATGGATTCACTGGTGAATTCTACCAAATATTCTTTTTTTTTTCTACCAAATATTCTTTAAAGGAGAATAAACACAAATCCTTCTCAAACTCTTCCAAAACTTGAAGAAGATAGAACACTTCCAAATTCATTTCATGAGGCCAGTATTATCCTCATACGAAAATCAGATAAAAACACTATAAGAAAAGAAAATTATAGGCTAATATCTCTGATGAACAAGATGCAAAAATCCTCAATAAAAATACCAGCAAACTGAATTCAACACCACATTAAAAGGACCATACATCATAATCAAGTAGGATTTATCCCTGGCATTCAAGGATGGTTCAACATAGGCAAATCAATAAATGTGATAAGCCACATTAACCGAATGAAAGTTAAAAATCATCTCAATAGATGCAAAAGCATTTCATAAAATTCAATATCCTTTAATAATAAAAACTCAACAAATTAGGTACAGAAGGAATGTACCTCAACATAATGAAGGCCATATATGACAAGCTCACAGCTAACATCATACTCAATGGTGAAAAGCTGAAAGCTTTTGCTCTAAGATCAGGAAAAAGACAAGTATACCTACTCGCACCACTTCTATTCAACACAGTGCTAGACATCCTAGCAAGAGTAATTAAACAAGAAAAAGAAATAAAAGGCAACCAAACCTTTTCCAAAAGAAAGAAGTGAAATTGTCTGTTTGCAGATGACATGATATATGGAAATCCCCAAAGACTCTACTAAAAAAACTGTTAGAATAAACTAATTCAGTAAAATTGAAGGATGCAAAATCAACATACAAAAATACACCATACACCAATAACAAACTATTTGGAAAAAACAAAATCAAGAAAATTCCATTTACAATAGCATAAAAAAAATACTTATAAGTAAATTTAACAAAAGAGGTAAAAGATTTGTGTACTAAAAACCATAAAGCATTGATGAAAGAAACTGAAGACAAAAATAAATGGTAGTGTATCCCATGTTCATGGATTAGAAGAATTAATATTATTAAAATGCCCATACTACCTAAAGTGATCTACAGATTCAATGCAATGCCTATTAAAATTCCAATGGTACTTTTCACAGAAATAGAAAAACAATCCTAAAATTCATATGAAACCACAAAAGACCTTGAACAACAAAAGCAATATTGAGCAAAAGGGACAAAGCTCTAGGAATTACATTACCTGATTTCAAAATATACTATAAAGTTATTGTAATCAAAACAGCATGGTGATGACATAAAAACAGACACAGACCAATGGAACAGAATAGTGAGCCTAGAAATAAATCCATGCATTTATGGTCAATTGTTCTTCACCATAGGTGACAAGAATACAAAATGGGAAAAAGACAGCCACTTCAATAAATGGTGGTGGGAATATTCAAATGCAGAACAATGAATTTGAACATTTATTTCATACCATATACAAAAATCAACTCAAAATGGATTAGAGACTTAAAGGTAAGACTTGAAACTTAAAACTATTAATACTAGAAGAAAACATGGGGAAAAGGCTTCTTGACATTGGTCTGGACAATGACTTTTTGGATATGACCCCAAAGCACAAGCAACAAAAAGCAAAAATAGAGAAATGGGATTGCATCAAACTAAAAACCTCTGCAAAGCAAAGGAAACAATCAAAAGAGAGAAGAGAGAAAACTTGTGGAATGAGAGAAAATATGTACAAATCATATATCCTATAAAGGGCTAATATCCAAACAACTCAATAGTAAGAAAACAAATAACCCAATTAAAAACTGGGCAAAAGACCTGAATAGGTATTTCTCAAAAGACAACAAAAAAATGGCCAATGGGTATATGAAAAAATGCTCAACATCACTAATCATGAGGGAAATACAAATAAAAACCACAATGAGATATCACCTCCCATCTGTTAGAATAGCTATTATCAAAAAGACAAAAGATAACAAGTGTTGGGCTAGGACATGGAGAAAAGAGAATCCTGTATACTTGTTGGTGGCAATGTAAATTGATATAGCCATTAGGCAAAAACAGTATGGAGTTTCCTAAAAATATAAAACATATTGCATTGTTTATGAATGGCTGGTCTATGGCTTCTTGTAGAATTTCTCAAGTCTCATAGATGCTGTGCTGACCCCTAACTAATCACCAGGTAACTAATCCTACTTCTGGGTTTATATCCAAAGAAAATAAAATCAATATCTCAAAGAGATATCTGCATTCCCATGTTCACTGCAGTGCTATTTACAATAGCCAGATATGGAATCAACCTCAGTGTCCACAGATGAATGAATGGATAAAGAAAATGTAGTATAATGTATATACACACACAGGAATATTACTCAGTCTTAAAAAACAAGGAAATCTTGTCATTTGTGACAACATGGATAAACCTGGGGGACATTATGTTAAGTAAAATAAGCCAGGCACAGAAAGACAAATACTACACGATCTCACTTCAATGTGGAATATAAAAAAGTCAAACTTATAGAAGCAGAGAGTACAGTTGTGGCTGCCAAGGGCCAGGGAGAAGGAGGAGATGTCGGCCAAAGCATACAAAGTTTCTGTTACGCAGAAGTATAAATTCTGGAGAGCCTAATGTATTAATACAACATGGTGACTATAGTCAATAATACTGTATTTTATACTTGAAATTTGCTAACAGAATTGATTCTAAATATTCTTGCCACACACACACACACACAAAGAAAACTGTGAGGTGATTGGTGTATTAATTAGGTCGATTGTGTAATCATCTCACAATGTATACATATATCAAGATGTATCACATTGCATACTATAAATACATACAATTTTACTTGTCATTTATGCCTCCATAAAGCTGGGACAAAAGTCAGAAACATTATTGTTGAGTTCTAAAGCAGAGTGAAAGTGCTTTAAAAGAGGTTTAAAATGGTTACCATGGTCAGTATTGTGTTACATATATTTTACTATAATTAAAAACAAGAGGTTCAAGCATATTAATGAAATGAAGAAGAATGATTAGTTCTAACTGGATGAGCACTGAGGATGGTTAGAGTTTCCACTAATCCTAATAATTTGGGGTTAGAGAAGACAGGCACAACTCCCCTCAAGAATAATGTGGGGAAGGCCACAGGGTGTTTGGGGAACAGTGGGTTACAACAAGGGTATGTCAGTGGTAGGGTGGGCAATGACAATGAAAAGCCGGAAGACAGCCCAGCAGGGAGAACCTTCCCTTACCATGCCGGGGCACAGACTACTCCCAGGCAAAGGGGAACTACACAGAATGCTGGGAAGGCAGAGGTGTGTTTAGTAAACCATAAATTGTTAGCCTTCAGTTTTGTTCTTCTTTTAACCTTTCCTCACAGTTCCTACTTCCCAAATGTATTTGCCTGAAAGTAGCAAGGCAAATAAAGAGGACTTGAACCTGCCCACCAAGCCAGAAGGTGGGAAAAGGGATAAGGAGGCAGAGACGGCCTCAACAGCACTTATGAAATAAGAAGGGGGAGAATGTTTGGGGGTGGTGTAGTATACTTTATTTCACACTATCTGAAGTCTTAGGACAAAACAGGAAATCCAATCCAGAAAAGCAGCCTGCATATCAACAACAGGTATTCTGAGAAGAGCTCAGGAGCTACCACCACTGTCATTTTTTGAAGGAAACTCCTAGTGTTCCCTCAAGCTTCTCTCAAATTCTGTAGGAAACAGATAAAAAGCTTGTTTTTTTCTTTTTTTCTTCCCTGCCAAGGCCTGTCACTCCTGGCTTCTGGGATCTCCTGGAGTGACACCTTTGTAGCTCTAGTTCCTAGTCTCTCCTCAGAGAGACTAACCGTATCACCACCCCTGGCAACGTGAGTCCAGGCAGGGGGGAAAAGAAGGCCGAATGCTCTTCCTCTTGTTTCTGATTAGCACAGCTTTGCATTGCTTACCAACAGCTGTTCTACAGCTTCTTGTAGAATTTCTTTCCTTCCTTCCTTCCTTCGTTCCTTCCTTCCTTCGTTCCTTCCTTCCTTCCTTCCTTCCTCCCTCCCTCCTTCCTTCCTTCCTCTCTCTCTCTCTCTCTCTTTCCTTCCTTCCTTCCTTCCTCCCTCCCTCCCTTCCTCCTTCCTTCCTTTTTATTTTTCAAGACAGAGTCTCACTCTATTGCCCTGGCTAGAGTGCCGTGGCGTCAGCCTAACTCACAGCAATCTCAAAGTCCTGGGTTCGAGCAATCCTTCTGCCTCAGCCTCCCGAGTAGCTGGGACTACAGGCATGTGTCACCATGCCTGGCTAACTTTTTCTATATATTTTTTTAGTTGGCTAATTAATTTATTTCTGTTTTTAGTAGAGATGGGGTCTTGCTCTTGCTCAGGCTGGTTTTGAACTCCTGACCTTGAACGATCCGCCCACCTTGGCCTCCCAGAGTGCTAGGATTACAGGCGTGAGCCTCCGCACCTGGCCTAGAATTTCTCAAGTCTTATAGCTGCCATGCTGACCCCTAACCAATCACCAGTCCTTCTGTCCACTCTGTTTTCATTCAGCAGTTTAATAAAACACAAATTTTTGGTATTCCGTTTTGTTCTTCTTTAAAAGACAAATAATCCATAGTATTTTGACCTTTCCTCACAGTTCCTATTTCCCAAATTCTAAGTTAATTTCATTACTCTCATTTCCAAACTTTTCATCTTAAGCTGTGGACCCTAATCAAGTATGAAACTTCATCATTCAAAAGCCTGGCACTGATCAGGGCAGAACAGAGAGTCTGCTTTGCTCCAGGCACATGTGAGGATGACTGGAGTAAACAAACCTCATTCTTGTTTTTTGCTGTAGCATCACATTCACTGTTTTCAGGCTTCCTCAGGTGCTTCCACCTTCCTCCTTGGTCGAAAGTGATCATGGTCTGGATAGAATTATCTGAATGGAAAAAGAATGACATTAACTTGATACACTGGTAGCACCTAATTAAATTCAGTTTATCAATGTATAACTCTCTCCTGAGACCATATAACACCATTATAACCCTGGAGCTCCATAAGCTTATTGTCCTTCAAAATGGCTCAGTGTTGGTGAGTAATTGAGTAGCACTTTAAATGTGATTATTTGAAGAAGGCTTCCTACCTGAACAGTAGCCAATTAATTCCAGAAATCATCTAGGACTCATACTCTTGAAAAAAGATACATTTAACTTCTTACCAATTATGAACAGGCTGATGTTCATTCTCCTTCCTTGTTTGCTTGCCTTGGAAGTAAGATTTACCATGCGAAGGCATCCTAATCTTTACTCAGACAACACCATGACATCAAGCTTCTTTTAGGAACTCTCGAGGTTTGAATAAATGTGCATAGTTCTGGATTAATAATTCCTAATTATTGTCTCTCTACTACCCCATATCTTATCTCTCTTCTACTTTCTTTCTTTTTGTTTTTTAGAGATGTGTCTATGTTGTCCAGGGTGGTCTCAAACTCCTGGGCTCAAGCGATCCTATCACCTCAGCCTCCCGAGTAGCTGGGACTAATGATGTGTGCCCCTGAACCCAGTTTGTTTTTTCTTATGTCTCTTCCCCATTCCCTATTTTCAATGATATAAACTGTTGCAGGTTCAAATTCAGAGATAACATGCTTTGAGTTTTCCAAGGAAAACCAAACAAGAAAGCAAATGAAGAAAAATTCATTTATTCAACAAACATTTATTGAGTGCCCACTATGTGAAAACTCTTACAGGCCTTTGGAACTACATTAGTGAACAAAATAGACAAAAAATTTTGTGATATATACATTCTGGTAGGCTGAGAAAAGTACTAGACATAGTAAGTAAATCATATAGTATGTTAAAAATAAGTGCTGTGGAAAAAACTTGTGCAGTTAAAGGTGGAGTATATGTGAGACAGGGGGAAGGCAGGTCTCATTCAGAAAGTAATATGCAAGCACAGACTCAAAGGGGAAAACAGTCTTGCAGATATCTGGGAAACAGAGAGAACCATCAGTGCAAATCTCTAATCCATGCATGTGTGTACCTGGTGTGTTAAGAACTGGCAGGTGGCTAGTGTGACTAGAGTACAGCAAATGAAACAGAGAAGAGTTGGAGGTGAGTTAGGGAGGAAATAGGGAGCCAGTATCACTTAGGATCTTGTATACAATTGCAAGGACTTTACAAAATAAAAACAAACAGCCCCTGCCTCCCGTCAAAAAATAAATACATAAATAAAATAAACTTTAAAAGTCTTTGTGCTTGAAACTAATGTGTTTATTTATACAATGGGGCCTTTTACTAAGAGCCTTTTACTATGAGCCATTGAGTAGAACACAAGAAGAACCTTTGCTGGCTATTGCTATTCCTCTATAAAAGGAAGTGCAGGAAGTGGTTCAAATTCAGGCTCATCCCTGTAGGCCTACACCTCCCATATAGTAATAAAAGACTCATTGTATAACCTAAACAACATAGACTCAAAATATTTTTCTATCTGCTGTTGCTTTTCTCTCTCCCAGTTCTATTTACTGTAACTTATTTAAAATAGGGAGCCAGAATTTACATGGGAAGGCTTATTGGCTAGGCAAACAACACTACTGAGGGGACTGGAAAATCAGTTTCTCCAAAAGCCTCAAACCCCAATACATTCAGCTGAAGGAGCAGGGCAGTACAGCCATGCTGAGACTCACCTTCTGAGAGCACACTTGTTATGTAGACCCCACGGAGGGAGGTCACATTGGTAAAGTCTGTCTCTCCACCTGTGGTAGTGTACAGATGTCGGTCCAAAGACTTGGAATAGACAATGCCTCGATCATCTGAAGTAAAGATTGTGCCAAATCCAGTATCTGAAATAGTCAAACAAAGAAAAACACTAAGTCTTGGGAGGGAATAGAGAGAAAAACAATAGTCTAATAATAGTCTGACCAAAACCAGTTGGCTGTCTTCATGATGGACTCAGACCTAAGAATTAACCAAGGTTTGGTACCAAAGATCTTCATGTCCATCTTTAATTCTAGTACCTAACTTAGTGCCTGGAACATGGTAGATGCAAGTTTGTTGAATGAATTAATCAGATGCTACAGAAAACTTCTTCCCATATATATTTTAGTGGCAGAAGCACTATATTTAGATTCATATTTTACACATCTCTGAATCTTTGTACTCTAGAAAAATGCTTCTTAAACTATCTGCAATGAAGGGTCATTTTTTTTCATTTCCAATGTGTCATAAACTGATGCTCTCATAAAATAAAACAAAAACTAATCACTAGAAAAATGAAATGAAAAGACACAAAATATACGCTCTAAATTTTATCATTAGATTCAACAGACATAAAATTACCTTGTCAAATGGCTAGAAGAGTTTCTAAACTCTTGTTCTCAATGTCTGTACTTATCTGGTAATAGAGAGTTGCATATCAGTACCGGTCTACCAAATATTCTTTGAGTAGCTCTCTGTTCTATGACACTTGAACATACTTTGCATAAAGTAGATCAGAATATCAAAACAAGTGGCCTTTTCTCTGCTAAATTTGACTGGCTTAAAAAAAATACAAAAAGCAAGTGGCCTTTTAACACACTGACTGTCACACTAGGAAAAAAATGTTTTTCCTTGGGGCTATGGTGTTTTATTACGAAAATAGAATAAAAACTTCGAAAACAAAACGATCCTTACTAATTTAATGAAAAATGTGTTATTTTTTATTGTTTTCTGTGCGTGAGTTACAAGCAACATGAAAAACAGTCCTTGTGGCTCCCAAGGTGAAGAGACGTGTGAGTCACCTGTGCTTTACTAGGCCCCGGGCTCAAAACTAGCATGAGTTAAATGCAACTCACATGGCAGTTAATGTGTTAAACAAAGGTTATACATTATCTCTAGGACAGAGTAATCCTTAGGACACTAATACATTTCTAAGGGTAAGAGGAAAAATCAACACATAAAAAGGAAAGCTACTCAAAGTACGGCTTAAAGCTTACATCTTTATGTATTTAAGGGTGAGCCACTCAAAAGCTCTTACCTCCAGGTTCATCTACATGCATGAATACCATGTCATCATTAGCTGCCAGAATAGAATAAAATTGTTCCTGCCCCACAGAGGGGAGCTGGGCCATGCCCCATGTGTCCCCTTGATCTGTTGACACATGGATCCTTCTTGTTGTATCCTAGAACAAATGCCGATATTTCTTTTTAATTTTATGCCAAGACACCATGTGCAGGGACAAGAATAGGAACGTTTTTAAAAATTATTGTTATCCGTTTCCTCACTGGGTACAATTGCTATAAATGAAAGGTCATAGTACTAATTACCAAAGCAATTTCTAGCCTCCAGCAAAGTTCCAGGCAATGTACGTCTTCATTCTGGCATGGCCCTGTAAGAAGGTATTCTCCCGATCTCTGATATTCTATCTCCTTCAATACAGCTAAGGCTCTGATGGGACCATCATTAAGTTGGCTTTGTAGCCATTCACATACTCTTGCTCAGATAATTCTTAAAATGATGACTGCTGCATAAAAGTTTGGTCCCTTTGAGACAGTCCTGGCATAATCCAAAGAATTAAATAATTAAAGGTCTAGAAAATGGAGATAAAACCCATGCTTGGGCGATCACAAGGGAAGTCAAGATGTGACATGCCTCCATTTTAAGGAAGTCTCTCAGAATAGTCACAATGAAGGGAACATGCATGGGCTGGAAAGAGGAGGCCAAGGACAGTCAGAAATTATCCACTATAAGGAAGTGGATCAGGGAGTCTTTGGCTGGTAAAAGGAGTCTGTTAAGAAGGCAATTAAAACTTACTCTCTGATAAGTAGCTTAAAATAGCTACTAGACACATTCATTGAGGGCATGAGAATTAATTTTGGGGTCTCTTTAGGTTAAATAATCTTTAAAGTTCAGTGATAGGTTCATTTAAATTATTTATTTAACTTATACCAAGATGTCTAATTAGTTTGAATCTTATGTTATAGGTAGAAACTGGAGTTCAAAAGCACATTGAATTTTAATTTTGTACATAGTAGCAGTATAGCATAGGAGGCTATAAGGAGGCTACCTCTGGATTTCCACCACGGTTCCACCACTGGGTGAACCTAGGCAAGTTACTCAATTTCCTCACCTATAAAATCGAGATGACAGTATTAGTTCATCGGGTTGTTGGGAGTATTATTACAAAATGGCTTGAGAGAATTATCTGTGCTTACTGTTTCTACTTCCTTATCTCTAGTTCTCTCTGAAGTCATTCCAATCAGCCTTTAACCTCACTACTCCAATGAAACTGCCTTTGTCGAGGTCACCAACAATCTCTTCTTTGCCAACTCTGGTGGATAATTCTCAGAACTCATCTAACTCAACATCTCACTTGAGTGTAACAGAGCTGATCATGTCCTGTGCCTTAAAACACTTTCTTCACTTGGCTTTCGTGATATCACATGGTCCTGCTTTGCCCCTCCCCTACTGGTCCCTCCTTCTCAGTCTTCTTTGCTGGATTCTTCTATTCCCAATTTTTCAGTGTTGGGGTGTTCAGGGCTTGCTCAGCCCTCCCACCATCTCTTTACCTATGCATTCTTCCACAAGGTACTATCCAGTCAAATGGCTTCAAATACCATATCAATTTGGGAGATTCATACACCCAAATGCTCATTTGACATGTCCATTTAGATATCTAATAGGCATCTCATATCCAAAACTGAATTCTTGATTTTGCTCCCACAAACTTGCTCCCCCTGCAGTCTTGGCCATCTCAGAAAATGGCAACACAATCCACCCAGGTGCTCAGGACAAAGACTCTAAAGGTATCCTTGATTCCTCTCATGCTCTCACAACCCACATTTAATCCATCAGCGAGTCCTATTAACAATATGTTTAAAGATACATCCACAGTCTCACCACTTCTCCCTGGTTCACTGCTAATAGCCTGGCCAAGCTACCACCTCCTTCCCTTGGACTACTGTGAGAGTCCCCAGCTACTCTCACTGCTTCCATGTGTGTCCCTGGCAGGCTACTCTGTGCACATCTATTCTGTCAAAACTGAAGCCAAATCCCATCATTCCCCTGCTCACAACCCTCTCACAGCTCCCCAACACATGAAGAGTAAAAGCCAAGGTCCTAATCGTGACCTAGAAAGGCCCTGAACAGTCTGGCTGCTGGCTCCCCTCTGGCCTCACTTCTGATCACTCTTCTTTGTGTTCCTGCCACACTGTCCTTCCCTTTTCTTCAATGTGCTGAGCATGCTCCAGCCTGAGGCTCTCCATTCTTGCTGCGTCTTCATCCTACTCTCCCCCAGCTGTCCACATCATCATGCTCTCACTTCATACGGGTCTCACAGAACCCACCCAAACCACCCTAATCCAAGATAGCACACTCCAATTCCTGCCACTTTCTACTTCCTCTGCTTTAGATTTCTTCACAGCTTTAATTATTACCAAACATATCACATTTATTTGTTTGTATCTATTTCCCTCCTTGAACACAAGCTATGAGAGCAGGAAATGTATCTGTTTTGCTCATTGCTATGTTCACTGTATGTATCTAACATACAGTAGGTGCTCAATTAATGTTACCTATTTTAATTTTTATTATTGAAAAATGAGCAAGTGGATTGCTTTTTTCAGATGTCCACGTCTGAGTAAAGCCCAAACATTGGGTCAACACATCCCAAAAAAGATAATCGGAATTCGTATGACGATGAAGGCCAAAGTGCAGAATAGTCCATCAGAGTCAATCAGCCTCTGTAAAAAGAATCGCCCCCAAACCTTACAGTCATATTAAATACTGCAAAAAGACAAGAAACTCTGTCAATACTAAGCAGTAAAGGGAATCTATATGCGGCATATTTACAGAAATATCAGACTCCAAAGAGAAGAGGTAAATATCTACCTTATCAGCCATCACAGAAGCAAACAGGAAACGTCCCCCGAGACCAAATGAGTAGATTTTCACACCAATAGTTTTGAAGGTTTTTCCCAAGTCTGAAGTTCTCCGTAATTCCAGAGCACCAAGGTCAGCTTCTTAAACAAGACAAAATATTAATTAAAACTCCACTTACAGCCGGGTGCGGTGGCTCATGCCTGCAATCCTAGCACTCTGGGATGCTAAGGCGGGTGGATTGCTCAAGGTCAGGAGTTCGAAACCAGCCTGAGCAAGAGCGAGACCCTGTCTCTACTAAAAACAGAAAGAAATTAATTGGCCAACTAAAAACATACATAGAAAAAATTAGCCAGGCATGGTGGCACATGCCTGTGAGTCCCAGCTACTCGGGAGGCTGAAGCAGAAGGATCACTTAAGCCCAGGAGTTTGAGGTTGCTGTGAGCTAGCTTGATGCCATGGCACTCACTCTAGCCTGGGCAACAGGGTGAGCTCTGTCTCAAAAAAAAAAAAAAAAAAAACAAACTCCACTTACTTGTGAGCCTAGTTCAAAACAGCTGTTTAAGAATCATTTTGAATTTTATAGCTAAAGTATTTTTAATCCTATGCACGTTGATCAAATGACAATGTAAGTGTGATACAGCATTACATACAGGGAATTCATATTTGGGTTTTTATACATGTGAAGTTTTATGCTGGAAAGACAGAGTTTACTTAGTTCCAATACAGTTGCATAAAAATATCAGCCATAGCTGATTTATCATATCCTGCTTTACTTGGTACAATTTAAATTATCTTTTTTTTCTTTCCTATTTTTTTTTTTTTTTGTTTTTTTTTTTTAGATACAGAGTCTCGCTCTGTTGCCCAGGCCAGACTTGAACTCCAGGGCTCAAGCAATCCTCCTTCCTCAGCCTCCTGAGTAGCTGGGATTACAGGCATGTACCACTGCACCCGGATCTCCTTCTATTTTAAGTTGTCTTGTTTGAGTTTTGCTTTTCTTGTTTATTATCCAATACCCCTACTTGAATTTACATCCCATGAGAGCAGGACTTCGGTGTTTTACTCTCTCCATTCTTAGAACAGTGTTTAGCATATAGCAGGTGCTCAAATATTTGTTGAATGGATAAATGAATGATTTTGCCTTTTGCTTTGAAATTGTTCCACAGATTGGGAGGCCAATGGCTTCTGCCAATACAAACATAACCCATGCTCTTTTGTAGAAACTACTATGCATTTTCATTTGCTATTGTTTATAGCCTAGTATTTGTTTTATATAAATACACTGCTAAAATTAAGAATACTGCCTCTATGTATAGCCTACCTTTTATTTGATCTGGATACAGTAATTTGGTTGTCCTTTCAAGATTTAAAACATTATTATCAACTTTTTAGTTATTAAAATTTCAGGAGAATGAAAGGATCTTTTATATTTCTACTTCACTTCACACAACAGAGAACATTTTACCACAAATGGCCACCAGGACGCTCTTTTCTGGGACTAAAATATACTTACTACAGGAGCCATTCACATAGGTGGTAAAAAAGATGGTGTTTTCTGATCCCCTACAAAGAGGCAAAAAGAGGGAAAAGAAACAGTTTAACACTGCTAATATATTGTGTCAATCTTTGTCACAAAGTTCCTAGAAAGTCTAACAGTTAGCTTCATCCATAGACAGTGGCCAGCGCAGCCTTCTCAGGTGCTGTGCCCTGGTCCTTCCACGGCCCAGCCTGTCAAGCTCCCCACAGCTCGGCCAGATGCATTTTCCACAGCCCACTACTTCTTTATGTGAACTCTTCCCGCTGATCACACCGGACTACTTACACTCTCCAAATTTGCCTCTCATATTTGCTCATCCTGTTTCCTTCCTTAAATGATTTTCTCTCACCTAACCAAATCTTATGCTCATGATCTTCTGGCTCCAACTGAAAATCTAGCTCTTCCACAAAACTTTCCCTTCCACAAAACTTCTCCCTTCACTCTAGCTGGAAGGCTTCTTTGCTGCAAAATTCTAGAGCAATGGTTCTCAACCATAGGCAATTCTGCCTCCCAGGGCACATGTGACAGTGTCTGGAGACAATTTTGGTTGTCCCAACTAGGGTAAGGCAGACAAGAGTTGTTACTAGCATCAAGTGGGTACAGGCCAGGGATGCTGCCAAACAATGCACAGGACAGCCTCCCACAAAAAAGAATCACCTGGCCCCAAATGTCATTAGAGCTGACATTGAGAAACCTTGTTATAGAGCACTATGCCATTCTACACAGCCACTCATTGGTCTCCTATTTTTAATTTTAATTACATAGTATATGCCTTATCCCCCCTACTACACTAATTGGCTTCTCAGGGCAGGTACTAAGTTTTATGCTTTGTTGTTTCTCCTCAGAATCTAGTTCAATGCTTTATATGAGCTAAATAATTTAGTTCTTTCATCTCAAATAGACAACTAGGTCAGAGGCTGAATTATTTAAAATGTAACCTGGAAAGGGAGTTTGCAGAGAACTAGATTCAGATTCTGATGGTCATTATAGATTACCACCAGCAAAAGCTGCTGGGTTTGAGCATGTTCTTTCAGGACTCAAAGTTATAAATTGCTAGAAATTAAAGATCTAAAAGGTGAGTAAACAGTTATCAGCAGCCTAGTTATCCTTATTGAGACACCAAGCAAAGAAACATGTTACTAAAGTTAAAAACCCTACATCGGATACAAAATAAAATATCATTTAAAAATAATTTTTTAGTTTTAAAGATAAGTTTTAATGACTAAAATTACTACAGTCTTAGTTAAACACATCTTACATATTTTAGGTCCACCAGGAGTGAAATAATTCAACTTAGTTACCTTAAAAATTACTTCCTTCCTTATAGGACCATATAAGGTAAAAACACAATTCATTACAATATATAAAATGAAAGCAAACATGGCATGTGTACCATTGGTGCTGTAAAAACCTCATTACATGAGCATTTCTGAAAAGGCCCATTTTATTTAAGCAACATACTTAAAATTTTAATTAATTGTGGTAGACACATTTCTAATCTATATTATACACTTTCCTGATTCCCTAAGTAGAGTACATTAACTCTTTCTCAGAATTATGGGTCCTCATCATGAACATCAGTCATATCAAACTATAATACAGTGTTCCCATTAGAAGTTACTGAAGTATGTGTACTTTCCTGATCTAGCACTAAATGATTTCATACTGTTATACAGTCTCTAAGTTTTTGTCTGTTGTTCTGCCTCCTTCCAGCTCTCAGGCTACAATTCTAACACTGTCATGTGCTTATTGCTAGCAGCTATATACCCCAACTCTGGAAACAATCTACTATAAACTGGGGAACCAGATTAACAAATTTGCTGAAATTAGTCAAATGGAAAGAAGAAAGAAGCTCTAAACAAGGGGCTGAGCCTAATCAAATTTTGGAGGCATAAGCTCAGCCATCCCCCACATTTCCCAAATACATCTCCTTTCACAGAAAGACAAAACTAAAGCCCAGAGAGGTTAAGCCACTGACTAGCAGCAGAATGAGGTTCGAACAAAGGCGACATGACTCCCAAGGAAGAGCTCCCTCTACTGCATCACCTTTAAGCAGGCACCTGGTGGGGGCAGGATGTCCCACTGAGAGAAGTATATGAGTTTTGGTGCACAGATAGTGTAACTTTGGGAATCTGGAAGCTCTTTAAGCTTTCTTCCTGATTCCTTGCTATCTTCTACCTAACTGACATGGCTCTCTAGACAAGGGAGTGTAAATCTGGGCACAGAGAAGTATTTAAATCCCCAAATTAAAGCTGTATTTTATTATATTCCAACCGATAGCACCATTCATGGAAAATAAACCTTTTGCAGGCAGCAGCTACTCAGTCACATGCCTTATTTTATACTTTATATTCTAACATTTAGTGAGACTAAATCTTCTTTTCCAGCAGAATTAGAAGATCCTCCAGGTCAAGGTCTGTGTCATACCCCTCTCTGGTATCCCTTATGGCACCCTGAAGAGTACTTGGCACATAGTAAGTGCTCGATATTTCTTCATGTGATTTTTGGCAGCACTACCAGGAAAGGTTTAGGGCTCTGCACAGATGGAGTCTTCTGTTACTCACCATTTGGCCAAACATACTGCTTTGTGGATTTCTTCCCATTTTCCCCCAAAATTCTTGGACACCCACAGGCCATTCTGAAAGATTATAAATGACTTATCAAAATTCCAGCTTTATCCTGTGCAGCTGCTTGTATGACCTTTAATAATTCATATCCCATCATTCAGGACAGTAAAAACACATACTGAAGTTCCATCAGAACTGCCTGGGCTCTATAGACACACACACAGTTTATCTGGGGCCCTTCGGAGTCATAAAAGTTCAGAATAACAAATGCATATGAAGTGCCTACTATGTGCCA
The DNA here is from genome assembly GCA_963574885.1 of Lepilemur ruficaudatus. Classification (NCBI taxonomy): domain Eukaryota; kingdom Metazoa; phylum Chordata; class Mammalia; order Primates; family Lepilemuridae; genus Lepilemur; species Lepilemur ruficaudatus. Next base: position 47,433 of record CAUYRT010074935.1, read on the forward strand.
GGCACTGTACCAGACGTTGCACTGGGGATACAAAGATGAATAAGACACACTCCCTGCTCTCAAGGAGCTCACAGTTTAACAAGGGACATAGATAAGAAGAAAATTCAACACATGCAGTGTTATGGAAACATGATCTAGTGTAGAAATGGGGAGAGCAGGGCCAGTGCATCAGAGATAGTTTCCTGAAGAAGATGGCCGTGCTGAGTCTTAAATGATGAACAGTGTGACCAAAATAAGGCAAGCAGGGATATGAGGTGTTACTGCACAAAGATAAACTAGTACTAGCAAAGGCAAGGATGTGATAATACACTGCAGTGTGTATAGGGAGCTAAAAGCCACTGGACATTAATGGGGTGCAAATTCCAAGGTGAGCAAATGAGAAGTGAATGCTAGGGAGAAAGGCAAAGGCCCGCTCATGGAGAGCCTTCTTTTTATGCCATGCTGAGGAGTCTGGATTTTGTTATACATAAGGGACTCTCAGGAGGAAGGTGCTCTAAGCAGGAGAACAACACAGTCAGTTTCACTTTTTTAGGTGGAACACTCGGATGAGAATGCAAAAGATGGATTACAGAGGGCCCTGAGGTTCTGAACCTTGTCCATGAGGAATAGGCTCTCCAAGAACTTAGAAGCCAGAATAGAACTGGATGACTTCTCCTGTAGGGCAGGATGGGAGGAGGGGTTGTGTGTGCGTATATAAGTCAGTCACTTTGGATTTCTGGCTGGGGTATAGGATGCATTATGGTATCATTAACTAGTATAAAGATTAAGGGAAAAAAAGCATGCCTGAGAGAAGAGCAGGGAAGTAGTTCAGTTTTAGACTGATTAGCGGTGCCTGGAGGACATCCAGATAGAGATACCCAGGGGGCAGCAGGACAGGAATCTGACTCGCTAGGGGAAAGCCAGGGATAGAGATAAGGATTGGAGAATCTTACACATTATAAGTGGTAGTTAGATGGTTAAGAGTGGAAGAGATTGCTCAGAGTCAAATGAACAGTAGGCATTTAAGGGTAGGTTGAAAGGAGTTTAACAAAGAGACCAAGAAGGAATGGCCAGAAAAGTAGAAAAACTAAAGGGAATGATGTCACAGAAGCAAAGCAAGTGGAGGTCCCCAAAGGAAGGATTGGCCAATACTTTTAAATGTAGCAGAGACTTAAAAAGGTAAAGACTGACAATGTCAATTATACTGGCAACACATGCTTACTGAGCTCAGCTTCAGTGGAAATGGGACAGAGATGTCCTGGTACAGCTGAAATCAAATGCAGATGATCTAGGCAGAGTTTATCTTCAGTGCTCCCCTACCCTCACCCACCATTCTCCTTTAACTATTCTTCCTCTGGTAATATTCACCTCCCAGCATTTCTAATTTTACTAATTCTACTTATAAAGGCAAAAAAAGGTCTGATATCACTTATTTGCACTTTAGTACAAACTGGCCCATCTTCTCCATCCCAACTATTTGTACTTCAAAGTTACCCTTAATTGGAAGAAATATCACATATAAAAGCAGATTGTACCTGTCTCTTCCTGAGAATAGCTCTGTTTTAATAATCTTGAGACACTTGGTAATGGAGATGAGGTGGTCAAAGAGGACATTTGTGGTTCTGTCCTTTCCTATGGAGGCTCTTGCTCCCTTCAGCTTAAGCTGCTGGTGGCCAATTTCCAGGAATTTTTGTTCTGAGATCTGAAGCTTACCCCCTACCAAGCTAGTTTCTGTCTTCTGCCCCCAACTGGCTAAGCATAAATCTGACCCTCCTGGAGCCCCCCAGACTCATCTCTGCTCAGATACCTCCTCATAGAAGGCCCAGACTCAGACTCCTCTTCCAGGGCCCTTCACCCTCCCTACGTCACCCCTTTGCTCAGCCTGACTGGTCCACAGCTGATGATCTTGTTTCTGTCCCCAGTCAGCACAACAATGGCTCTCAAACTTCAGTGTGCATGCTTAGCTGGGGAGCTTGTTAAAAATATTAGCCATTCTGCAACCAAAAGTCATCAATTTATTCTATCTGGATTGGGGCCTAGGGATGAGATGTGCATCTTAAACCAGTTCCTCAGGTGTTTCTGTCTGATCCTGCTGCTCAGAAGCCCACACTCTTAAGGCATAAGATGAGAGAGAGCCATATAAACATAAAGTATAATTATGACTAGGATAGTCTAGCAACTCAGCCATTTTGGGCCTTTAACATCCACAATAAAAGAGACTGGTCCTCCAGGAAAGGAAAAGCTGAATGTGCTCCTCAGGGAACTCTCAGCAGAGAGGTGGGAGGGTTAGGGAGAGACACTGATTGCTGAGGAAAGTACAGGAATGTGGTGGGGGGGGGTACAGGGATCTGAAACTTTGGATATTTAATACATGAGTGTCAAAGAAAGAAATCAATATGCTTTATAAACTGAGAAACTAACAAAAAAGAAAAAATTATAAAGATGTGGTTTGGTCATAGGGAAGGAACAATAATAATATTAGGAGTTTGACAATTTATGCTTCTCCCTTGCAGCACTAGAATATATTAAACTGTTTTCTAGTTCATTACTCCAAAAGCACACATTATTCACTTAAATTATGACAACTAGACATCATACTTACCTGGAATAGCTAACACATGGAAATCATGCCCTTTACTAAATAGGAAAAAAAAAAAAAGCAAAAATACATACTCCATGGTATAAGAACACAGTAGAAAGAAGTCCAATATACAAGAATTACCTGCAGGGTCCTTCTAAGACAGTATATTTCTGAGACTATAAAATACAAACATAAGCCAAGTTCCTTAACTGGACTTACTTCAGTGCTGAGGGCTAAAAGATAATCAGAATTCTGAGGGCTATACATCATCTGCGTGAGAAGATGAAAAGGGAGATCTGTCTGAACAAAGTTCTTTGCAAAATCTGATGATCTGAAGATTCTTCCTCCACTGCTTCCTCCAGACACCTCTGCTGTTAATATCACCTGATCAGGAAGAGGAAATATCAGATTCAGGATACGATATTATAAACACACAGGAAGTTCTTGCACTATTTTCACCAGACATTGGGCTAAGAAAATTTTAGTTCCAAAAGTAAGAAGAGTTATAAAAACAGATTAATTGCTCCACTGCACAAGTCTTATTCTATCAAAAAATAACATCCTGAATTGAGCTACTGCATCATACCTGTGAGCCTAAGCCTGGTCAGTTTTGAGATTAGTCAGTTTCCCAAAAGACTAAAATGCTATTTTAGGGACACTGTTAATGCTAAACAATTGCCACATAATTATGAAGGGTTTTGGTGCATCTTGGACAGGGGCCAAAAAAAAAAAAAGAAAGAAAGAAATCTGTGTGCTGCTGAATTCCATTCTGATATGATCAGCATTAAATTATGTTTAATTTTTAAATATAACAATACTAAACTAAAATATTATTGTATACCACTGGATCATTTTGATACTAACATCTTTCAGCCTTGTGTGCGGTTATCAAACATAAGCTTTATATATGCAAGAATGAGTCTCACCTTTCCTGAGTTCTCAGGACCAATAGCCATGCCAAATTCAGTTCGAATGAAGGTGTTATTGATGAGATTTGTAATATCCTTAAAGCTCTTTCCATAATCCTCACTAACAGGAAGAAAAAAGAGAGTGAATTTAGAGTGTAGGGGTCACGGATATTGTTGGGTTCTTACTCAGCTTTCCTTCCCCCCTTTCCACCAACCTTACCTAGATACTCACCCCTCCACTGGATAGTCACATTCCTAGCTCCAGAGGGGGCCTGATAAGTCTGAGGGAAATGCCACTTCCCAACCCCACCACCAGCCTTGGGTTCCAGAATGGGGAAGTGACTCACATGGAGCCAGTGAGACAAAAGGAAGAAATTTGGGGTCTTCTAGGAAACATATCTCCTCACACTTAACAGGGCCACTTGATGAAATGCTCTATCTTCCTTTAGGCCAGTGGTTCTAAACCAGAGTATTTTTGTCCTGCAGGGAACATTTGGTAATGTCTGGAAACATTTTTTTTTAAGAGACAGGGTCTTGCCCAGGCTAGAGTGCAGTGGCACAACTATAGCTCACTGACGCCTCAAACTCCTGGGCTTAAGCAATCCTCCTGCCTTAGCCTTCTGAGTCTGAGTAGCTGGGACCACAGGTGTGAGCCACTATGCCTGACGTGGAGACATTATCACAAGTCAGGGTTGAGATGCTACTGGCATCAAGTGAGTAGTGCCCAGTGATGTTGCCAAACATCCTACAATGCACAGGACTGTCCCACAGCAACAGAGAATTATCTGGCCCCCCAAAATGTCAATTGTACCAAGGTTGAGAAACCCTGATGATGTAGAATGTGAACACAAAGCAAAAAATTACTATCATTGTTTTGTCACAATGAGAGCACAGCTAAAGTAATTCCAGAATTCCTGAGAAGCAGAGCCTGTGACATTGAACTGAACTGACCTGAATTCTGTCCTTCCTCTGTATTTAGTTATATGAAATCAATAATTCCCTTATTACTCAAGCAAGTTTAAGTTGGGATCTCTGCAAAATGCAGCCAAAAGCCTAACTTGATCTTTTAATCCACAGTACTTATGATAAAGCTGTAAATTACTTAGTAGGGGTCTTGAAGTACTTCAGCCTAGAGGTTGCCATCCCTAGGCACAAATCTCTAATGCATGCAGTACACACAATACTGCTAGGAAACACAAACTTAATCTTAACTCTTGGGTTCTCAAAGCCTTCCCCAAAAGTTCATTCCAACAATACTTTTTAGAGGTATTTGAATCCATGTATGGATTTTGGAAAATAAGAGCAAAGAAACAGTAGCTAACTCCAACAAGTTTAATACTATGTATAGCTCTCTTAAAACACAATACAGAATGCTAAATCTTAATATTCATTAAATTTAAGTGACCATTACTGAAGACCACCGTGCACTGTAAGTTATTGCCCACAGATAAATGTAATCTGCAATTGTAGATGCATGCAATCATGCACACATCTGCAATGCATGTAGAATACAATCATGTGCCTCACAATGATATTTCCATCCCCAACGGATGGTATATACAATGGTGGTCCCATAATACTATGATACCATATTTTTACTATGCTTTTTCTTTGTTTAGATACACAAATACTTACCATTGTGTTACAACTGCCTATAGTATTCAGTACAGTAACATGCTGTATAGGTTTGTAGCCCAAGAGCAATAGGCTATACCAGGTAGCCCAGATATATAGTAGGCTATACCACCTAGGTTTGTGTAAGTGCACTCTGTGATGTTCACACAATGACAAAATTGCCAAACAATGCATTTCTCAGAACATAACCCTGTTGTTAAGTGACACATGACTGTACATGACTTAAAAGGATGGTACAAGTTTTGGTAGCAGCCTCAACAAATAAAGAATCACAGAACCACAGAACATGAGAGATGCAAGGGACTAAGGAAAACAACTTGGCCAACTCCCTTATTTCACAGATGAGGAGTTGCAAGGGGGAGGAATTCATTAAAAATCAACTAGTTAATTAAGGGCAAAATTGAAACTACAGTGCAATTCTCTTAACTCTCAGCCCCAAACTAGAGACAACTTTTAATTATTTGTGAGGAGTTTTTCCCTTATAGAAAAACTTACTCTATCTTTCTGGGGCTTGTGACCTGGCAGTAGAGATCACCTAAAAGGAAGCTGGAGACAGGAGGGAAGTATCCATTCATGTACATGTCTCTGATAATACGCTAAAGCAAACTACGTATGTCTCTAAGTTGTTCAAATGACTCTTCCCCTCCCTTAGCACACACACAGAAAACCCCTAGATAAATAAAATAGAGATTAGGCACCATGCAACTGACTCCTATATTACCCTTATTTTGGCTTTGAAGTAGGTGGTCAGTGCTTATCTTCCTGACAGCTGGCCAACAGATGTGCATAAACTATTCCTAACTCTACAGTGTGCATATCAACAACAGCCCAGAAAACCTTCCAAAGGGGTTGCAGCAGCTTATCACTAGTTTACAAATCTCCCCTCCTTTGTGACATCCCCAGGGAACCTCTACAAACCTGTTGGCAAGCCGGCTAGCTTTTTAAGAACTTGGCACAACAAACACATCCCTGAGCTTCAGAAAAAGAAACCAGCATGAACGAAACAAAAAATCACCTGCTACAACACTCTGGTACTTGAGCCAGTTAAACAAATGTAGAAAATAAAATGGACTAGTATCAACTTGCTGGGATTTAAGTAGGGATCTGTCAAGACCACTCTGGGCCCAGGGATATATTTTAACATAATACTTTATTTAAACACACCTTTATTTTCTATCAGCATATAACATACCTCATGAAGAGGAAATCAATGAAACATTTTGAAAAATGAATCTACTTTTCAAATTACACATGACAATTAATAGAGTTACGAACAAGAGTCAAAGGATAAGTAAACAATTAAAACCATCTACTTTAGAAACAAGTCTTTTTAATAACAATTCTACACATCAACCCTAATATCCACTCTTTCTAGTTACCAAAAATAAATGATCACTTTTACATATATTCATGGTATAAACATGCACAAGAATATGCACAAGCTTATAGCTCAGGAAAATAATGCTAAAATACAAATGTATTTGGAATAGAGCTTGTCTTGCTCCATTTGGGCTGCTAAAACAGAATATCATAAACTGGGTAGCTTATAAACAACTGTAATTTATTTCTTATAGTTCTGGAGGCTAGAAAGTCCGAAGTCAAGTTGCCAGCAGATTTGATGTCTGATGAGGGTATGCTTTTTGGTTCACAGACTGCCATTTTGTCACTGTAACCTCACATGGCAGAAAGGGCAAGGTGTCTCTTTTATAACAGCACTAATCCCATTTATTGGGGTTCTGCCCTGATGACCTAATCACCTACCAATGGCCCTACAATCTAATGCCATCGCATTGGGGTTTAGGATTTCAACTTATGAATTTGGGGGGAAAAACATTCAGTCTATAATAATCTTCTCCTGGTTCCCCCCCCAACTTCATGTCCTTCTCATATGCAAAATACATTAGTTATATCCCAACAGCCTCAAAAGTCCTAACTTGTTCCAGCATCAACTCTAAAGTCTAAAATCCAAAGTGTCATCTAAGTATCATTTAATCAGATATAGGTGAGACTCAAGGTATGATTCATCCTGAAGCAAATTGCTTTCCAGCTGTATCTTTGTGAAAGCAAACAAGTTATGTGCTTCTATAATAAAATACAATGGTGGGACAGGCACAGTATAGACATTTCCATTCCAAAAAGAGAAATGGGAAAAAAGAAAGGGTATCCCAACTAAGTGCAAACTACAAGGCAAACTCCATGAGATATTAAGGCTTCAGGATAATCTTCTCTGGATCCATACTCTGTCCTCCAGGCCCACTGGGTGGGGGTCCCTCCTTCCAGACCCACTGGGGTGGGGATCTTGCCCTGAAGCTTTGCTTGGCAGGAGTTGGGCCCCCAATGTTATGGGTGACCCTGTACCTACTACGCTACCTGTACCAGGTAGAGGCTATCTGGCCCATTGAAAGTAAGATGATAGTCCTCTCTTTTGAAACTGAGGAGGCAGCCTTGCTGATCCTTGAATTGCCTTCAGGATCATTCTTCCCGTGTCTTGAAAGATAACACATGTTTTCAGTTGAACAGTTCTATGGTCCTACCCTGTCAAATCCAAGAAGTCTAACAGCCTTCCTTCATTCCTTCCCTCCAGTTCAAACTGGCAGTTTTCTTGCTGGGGTGGCTGATTAAGTCCACAGTTTAGACCCATACTAATGTCTTTACCAGACTGGTCACTTGGCCACATCCTTAGAATTTAAATTTTTCCAATATGGATAGATTGAGAATTTTTAAGTTCTGTTTCCGTTTTGCTTAACAATTCTGTAGTTAAGTCATTTCTCTCTTCTCACGTTTTAATATCAGCAGCCAGGAGGAGCCAAGCTACATGTTCAGCACTTTGCTTAGGAATTGCATTAGCTAAATATCTATTTTCATTGCTTACAAGTTCTATCTTCCACAAAACCCTAGAACAGGAACATAATTCAGCCAAGTTCTCTGCCATTTTATAACAAGAATTGCCTTTTCTCCATTGTCCAATAACACATTTCTCATTTCTGTCTAAAACCTCATCATAGTGGCCTTTGTAGTCCATATTTTTACCAACATTCTGCCATGGATTACATGGTGTTCTCTCAGTTTTCTCTACAGCTCTCCTCTTTTCTGAGCCCTCACCTGAATCACCTTTAAAATTGCCTTAACAGCAACCTAGGCTTTTTCTAGCACATGCCTCAAAACTCTTTCTGCCCCTACCCATTCTCTATTTCTTTTGTTCATTTTGCCATGATTAAGTCACTATAAATTGTAACATAAAAGCAACAAGGATGATGGAAAACTCTCAAAAATAGATATTGTTTTATAGTTTTCCCTACTTGGGAAAGCTTCTACAGTTGATCTTCATTATTCATGAATTCTATATTTGCAAATTTGCTTACTTGTTTAAATTCATTTGTAACCCCGAAATCAATACTCATGGTCCTTTCACAGTCATTTGCAGACATTTGCAGAGTAAGAAAAAATTTGAGTCACCCAGTGCACACATTTCCAGCCAAGGTCAACAAGTGATACTATGCCTTCTTGTTTCAACTCTTATACTGTAAACATGTATCCTTTTTGAGGTCTATTTAGTGCCATGTTCTTACATTTTTGTGCTTTTTTTGATGGTGATTTTTCTGTTTTAAATGGCCTCCAAGTGTAGTGTTGACATGATGTTTCGTGTCCCTAAGCACAAGAAGACTTTGATGTGCCACATGGAGGAATAACATAGGTGTTAGACAAGCTTCTTTTGGGCAAGAGCTGTAATGCTGTTGGCCATGAATTCAATGTTAATAAATGAACGATATTAAATAAGGGGTCCTTAAATAGAAACACACATAAAATAAAGTTATATACTGATCACTTGATGAAAATTAATGCTGTGACCAAAGGTTTGCAGAAGTCTAACCCTATATTTCCCCTAGGAGCAAGGGTTCAGTATTTACTAATTTAGTGTTCATGGCAATTCTGTAGAACATAACTATTGTGAATAATGAGAACTGTATTGGTATTTCCAGTTAAAAGATCAATAGGGAGAACGTAGCTTATTAAAATGTGCCAAAAGAATCATATACCAGAAACAACTCTCAGGTAAAACTGGCAGAATTTGAATTCATAATAAACTTAATTCCTAATACTTCAGTCTTTTTTCCCCCACTGTCTAATACTTTGTGTATTTTTATTTAAATATTTTACTCTGCTTTATCATTACTGGGAAAGGATGCATGTTATCTGTAGCAATTTTGAAAACACAGGTGGGAAAATAAAGAGAGTAAGATATTGTAAATAAAATCACAGAACTTCTAATTTCAAGGAACATGAGTATATATCTGGGGTCCTTATTTTGCTTTGATTGATGAGATAACTCTAAGTGTGTAAAAGTGTAGTAGTATTAAAGATAAAATTCCTGCTGGGTGCAATGGCTCATGCCTGTAACCCCAGCACTTTGGGAGGCCGAGGCGGTAAGATCTCTTAAAGCCAAGAGTTCAAGACCAGCCTGGGCAATATAGTGAGATCCTGTATCTATAAAAAATTTTTAAAAAATCAGTTGAGTATGGTTATGTGTACCTGTAGTCCCGGCTACTCAGGATGCTGAGGCAGGAGAAGCATTTGAGCCCAGGAGTTTGAGTTTGCTGTGAGCTATGATTGTGCCTCTGCACTCTAGCCTGGGCAACAAAGTGAAAGCCTGTCTCTAAACAAACAAACAAACAAACAAACAAACAAACAAACAAGACAGTACAATGCCATCATCATACTTTTTAATAAACATTGTCCTTTAAAAAACGTGAGAATTTATCTATTTGACAGAACTGGAGTAGTTACAGTCTGCTCTAAGTATTCACTACAGATACAAGAAAAAACATCCTTGCACTTTCTGTCTGATTATGGCAGCCAAGACTGAATAGAGGAAAACAGGGGAAAACATGGAGAACTTTTGCAACTTAGGAATGACCTTGTACATATCACAGAACCTGTTTTACTCCAAAGAAGAACTTAAGAGGTGAATTTACGTGAGAAGTGTTGGGAAATATCCCCGACCACCCTCGCCTGTTTTATTACACTTGTAAAAGCTTAAAAGTTAAAAAAAAAGCAGGAAAATATATTTTGTAAATGGAATTTACGCTAAGCTTGTAACTGAAATATGCAGTCATTGTTAATAATCTCCTTCAGTGAAAACTGAATTGAGATATCATTTAAAAAGCTGTCACATAAGATGTCTTGAAGAAGCTGGTTTACTACATTTAGCAGCACTTTGCCTATTGTGTACCTATAAGTTATCCTTTTTCAAAAAAGGGATGAATCCAGAAAAGTAACATCCTGAAAAACTTACATTGACTATGGAATAAACTATAATGTAAAATCTCTTAGAGATTTCTCCATTAATTTCCTAAATTTGAGCAACTCTCAATAGGAAGAAAAATCAGAAATAAAATAGCCCAGTAGTTTTGTAGTAACTAGGTACAGAATTTTGGTGTAAAACAATGCTTATATTTGCTTCACAAAGTAGATCTTACCATGAAAAGTTAGACTCAAGAGGTCATAAAACAAAAAGATGCAAAATATTTTTTAGTTGCCAAAAGTCAAATTACCATCTTAATTACAGCTGGCTTATTTCTTTTTTTTTTCTTTCTTTTTTTTTCTTCCTAAAATTTTATTGGGGGAAAACTACAAAATATTTACAGTACAATGTTTACAGTCACAATTTGTAGTGAGCTGATTTCCCAAAATATATTACCACTCAAGTTGACTTATCTTGTTACATTCAAAAACCTACTCTGTCAAAGTA
>CAUYRT010074937.1:0-22397 GCA_963574885.1 Lepilemur ruficaudatus
TTTTTTTTTTTTTTGAGACAGAGTCTCACTCTGTTGCCCAGGCTGTAGAGTGCCGTGGCATCAGCCTAGCTCACAGCAACCTCAAACTCCTGGGCTCCAGCGATCCTTCTGCCTCAGCCTCCCGAGTAGCTGGGACTACAGGCATGCGCCACCATGCCCGGCTAATTTTTTACATATATTTTTAGTTGCCCAATTAATTTCTTTCTATTTATAGTAGAGACGGGGTCTCGCTCTGGCTCAGGCTGGTCTTGAACTCCTGACCTTGAGCTATCCACCCGTCTCGGCCTCCCAGAGTGCTAGGATTACAGGCTCCTGTCTCGGCCTCCCAGAGTGCTAGGATTACAGGCGTGAGCCACCGCGCCGGGCCAAAGTAAGGTAAATTTTTAAAGAGAAAAGGGAGTAAAGGAAGCATCAATTATGTAGATGGACAGGTAGAAGAATGATTGATCTTGTCTTGTCTCTGTTCTGCACCTGGGAGGATAAACTTATAGTCAACATTATTAGTGTGAAATCAACAGACCTCAGTTTCAGGTGCTAGACTTAGCCTGTAGACCTAAAGCTACAATTTGCATGTCCTTGTTTATGGGAGGCCAGCAAGGAATCTCCTTATGAATGATCTCTGGAGGCAGTTCTTGGAGGTGCCTGAGGCCTTTTACCTTGGGGGATGGTTCTGGCTAATGCATAATGTTAGTAAGAGCTATTCATTTGGAAGGAGATGTTGCATAACTCTGCCTCCATGCTTGACCTTCTTTTTTGCATAAAGAGCTACGGGGCTGGTCCTGAGACTTGTGTTTTCCTTTACAAACCTAAGCGTAAAAATGGACAATTTCCCCTGTACCTTTGGGTATTCATTTGGAATCTTCCTATGTAGACATTAAATAAATTTGTATGCCTTTTCTCCAATTAATCTGCCTTTTGTGAGTTGATTTTTCAGCAAACTTTCAGACAGCAAAGGGGAAAATTTCCCTTGGCTCCAACAGTTTTCTGTAGTTTAAATATGATAAGCCTAGATGTATATTGCTTGGTATTTATCATGCTTGGTGTTCTCTGAGATCTCTGGAACTGTGGTTTAGTGGCTGTCATTAATGTGAAAAAGTTCTTGGCCTTTATTACTTTAAACATTTCTACAGCTCTGTTCTATCTTCCTTCCCTTTCTGGTATTCCAATTGCACATATGCTACATCCTTTGCAATTGTCCCACAGTTCTTAGATGTTCTGGTCTGTTTCTGGTTTTTAAATTTTTTTTTCTCTTTTCACTTTTGTCTGTGAAGTTTCTATTGCCCTGTCTTCAAGCTCTCTAATTCTTTCCCCAGTCATGTGCAGTGTGCTGATGAGCCCATCAAAGGCATTCTTCATTTATGCTAGTAGGTTTTCTTTGTATTTCTTGTATTTCTGTTAGGTAGGGGACCTCCAACCGCCTGGGGACAAAGGCAGGCACCCTGAGCAATTGCCACACCTGGGGAGGAGGGAAATCACTACTAATCTGCCAATCGGAATTTTGCATGCCAACTGGAAAAGAATGCAGAGGATTCTGAGCCTATGGGCCAAGCAGCACAGGAACAATAGGGTCTGGAAAATGACCTAGAACAACCTAACGCTAATTCTCATGTCATCAGCTTAAATCTGCATTATGGTTCACTCCCAAAATGGGCTTTCAGAAAGGCTCATGGGATATCTGCATGTGCAGTAAGACTCAGGTTATATAGCTCCCAACTGTCCATCAAAGTGGTTCAACGGTGACGTTTGAACCACAAAGAAGGCCCAGGCTAGGCAATATAACACAGGACCCCAGACCATAATCGGGGCCCTCTTGTTATGGGGTTTATTGTCTGTGGTGAATGCGTCTTTACTCAATAAGCTTCACCTGATGCTTGCCTTACTTTGGTGTTCTGGTCATTCTTTGGCCAAGATCACACCAAGAACCAAGAACGGACAACTACGACCCGACATCTCCCTTCATTATTTCTTAGAGTTCCCATCTCTGAGCCTATATTGTCTATCTGTTCTTGCATCTTGTTTCCTTTTTCCATAAGGCTCCTTAACATATTAACCATAGTTATTTTAAATTCCTCATCCAGTAAGTCCAACATCTGTATCATATCTGGGTCTGGTGCTTGCCTTGTCTCTTCAGACTGCTTTTTCTTGCCTTTTAGCATAGCTAATAATATTTTTCTGCAAGCCAGACATGATGTATTGAGTAATGGAACTGAGGTAAATAGACCATTAGTGTGAGGTTTTGTGTTAATCTGGCTAGAAGCTGGGCTATGTTTAATGTTTTCTATAGCTGTAGGGATCAGAAGCTTCAAATCCCTATAATGTCCTTATTTTTGTCTCCTCCTCGGAAAGAATCTGTGTCCTCAACTCTTTCGGCTGTGATGACTGTGATTATACTGGACCGTTTTGGAATGATGGTGAAGGAAACCAGAATAATTTCACCCCACAATACAGAACCCTGAGATGATGAGCATTTTAAATTAAAGGCTCTCGAAGATCAGCAGAAGCTGAAAGAGGCTTTTCCCTTATCTGCTTAAAGACTGGATCCACCAGGAGAATTACTGCTTCCCATCCCCTCCTAGAAGTCTCATCACCCCTGGCAGAAAAGAAGACTGAGGACTGTCACTACACCTGGATGAACTTTCTCCCAAGATAATGTCTGTCTCTTAGGCTCATTCAAATTTCAAAAGGAATCATTTACAGGTTGATTTCTGTTCCCCAGGTCTATTCATTCTCCCTAATAATCATTCATTGCCCCTCAAAAGAATTATCTACATTTCATATTTCCCCCCTCGCCTATGAAGAAAGTTATGTAAGCATCTGGATCCCATTGGGTTATTGGGTAATCATTCTCCTGCAATTGCCCCATGCAATGCTATGCACAGTAAAATAAATTTGTATGCCTTTTTCTCCTATTAATCTGACTTTTGTCAGTTGATTTTTGGCAAGCCTTCAGAGGTTGGAGAGGCATTTTTCCCTTGGCCCCTACAGTGGTAAATTGTAGGGGAGTGGGGAAGCATTCTATAATCATGTGATTAAATCACAGTGTTTTAGTGGGTTTGCATCCCTGGGCTGTGACTTTCACAGATGTTTCTTAGCTTTCTCATCACCACTGGCCCCTAAGGTGAGACAAAGGAGTAGGAGAATTGCCTTTCCACCACCCACTCAGTTGGGATAAGGCTCTGTAAAATTTTTTCCTTAGAGAGTAGGTCTTTGTTATGGAGAATGCTCTTTTCACAGTGGTTACTCCTCCCTTCTCCCTGCCAGAGCCTTGAGGGTATCTTGGTTGGCTCATCACCATGAGAACCTGGTGGGTTCCTGGAGGTAAAATGCACAAACGTGTGTGGCTCCCTAAGACTGCCTCCCCCAGGAGTTTCTCACTCTCATGTGAGTTTCTTTGGCCTCTAGCAATTCATCAAAATGACCATTTAAGTGTCCTACCAGTTTATGATTCCAGTGGCTTCTGCGGTAGGAAAACAAATCTTGGCTGTGTGAACTAAAAAGAAAATCCTAAGGCATCCCCCTCCCCACTCACCGAACAGACCCCTCTCGGCCAATGGGACCCCAGAAAAACCTTAAGACTGAGTTCTCAGCTATGATGGGATGGAAGGCTGGATGTGCACCATTTTACCCCTCCCTTGCTCACCAACAGTCTTTATTTCCTAAGGGCCAGACCAGTGTTCTTTCCTGATAAGAGACCACCAACCATGGGAGGTTTTAATAGTCTTCAGAACACGCACAGAGAGGATTTTTGTGTCCTTGTTTCACCTTTTTGGCAAAGAGGATAGCTAGTTTTAAACAGGGAATCTATAAAAGGACAAAAAGCCCCATTGCACAGGCACATAGTTCTCTTCTCATAAATGCTCATGACTCCTCTATAGCTTGTTAAATACGTATATTTAGCCACTCCGTTCAGTATAAAATCCTGCTCTCTTTGTCCCTCCCTTGAATCACATGTGCTTGTGGCCGGGAGCCCTGTTTCCCAGCCTGCTGGAATGGCCACTGCAGGCTGTAAACCCTTTAGAAGAAATAAAGCTCTCCTTTTCCAAATTATTAATATATAAACCTTGTTTTTTTTTTTGTTTGTTTTTTTTTTTTTTCAGTTAATGGCTTTGTCTCTAAGATTTCATTGTGGCAGTTTGCCCTGATACCTCAGTTCTCTGATGAGCCCATGAAAAGTTGCTGATTTTCAGTTTGTTCAGCTTCTTCTTATTGTAAGGATGGGAGTCAGGACTTCCAAGCTCTTTACATGTTGGAGCTGAAACCAAAAGTCCCTTTCAGCACCTTAAAGACGCCATTCTACTATCTTCTGGAGGCCATTGTTTCTGATGAGAAGTCAACCGTTATTATTTACATATAATATGTCATTTTTCTCTGGCTGCTTTCAAAAGTTTTGTGCCTTTAGTTTTCAGCAGTTTGATGTGCCCAGGTGTGGTTTTCTTTGTGTACTAGGGGTTGGGGGAGGAAGAAAGGAATTCTCTGAACTTATTTACTAAATTTATGTATTTCACCAAAATTTGGAAAATTTCAGTCACTGTTTTTTCAAATGATCTGCTGTCTCTATCTCCTCCTTTTGGGACCACAGTTACATGTACCTTAGGGTTTTTTGATATCATCCTACAGTTTACTAAGGCTCTGTTCATTTTGTCTGATATTTTCCCCATGATATTCATATTGGATGGTTTCCATTAATCTTTCTTTAGGTTCACTGACTCTTTTTTCCTTTATCCCTCATCTTAAACTTGTCTTTTTTGCGTGTTTGTAATAATGTTCAACCTGTGTCATGTTTATGAGATTAGTTTGGAAGATGAATTGTATTTTAGTCATAGAGGAGTGATCTGGCTGACATCACTTTAACTGAACAATCAAACAACATCACCTTAATTGAATGATCAGACTTTAACATCACCTGTAATGGGGCAAACAGACATCAGGTTTCCCGAACCTCACCCCTGCCACCATGAAATACAATGGGAAGTAAACAATACCATCTATGTACTATTCCTGTCAAAAATGTTTGTCATCTTAAAATCATGTGATCCATAAATTTGGAGAGGAGAGCTTTATTTCTTACAAACAGTTGCAGCCTGCAGGCTGCCTATCTCACAGGCTGAGAAGTGTAGCCTCCAGCAGAGATGGAAAGTAGGGCAGGGTGGAATGTATGCCAAATGGGTTGGCTAAGTATACATATTAATACTTAACAGGTTACAGGAAGGTGCTATGAACAGTCACAAAGGGGGGTACATACATGTGTAGTAAGCAAACATGCTTGTTACATATATACCATGCTCACTTTGGGGTGGAGACTTAACATTTAAATGCATTAAAATTTGGTTCTCTATATTAAAAGGTGAAATGGAGGACACAGAGCCATCTTTTGCACAGCCTCTGTAAACCAGCCAGAGCCAGTCCATGGTCCATGGTCCATGGTCAGTGGTCTCTTATCATGAAGGAACGCTAGTCAGTTGTGTTGAAACCACAAAAAGGGAGGGAAGTCCAGCTGGGCTGGTTTCTGTCTAACTCTTAGGAAAGAAAGCCCAACGGAAGCTAGCAAGGGATGGGGCATAATGAAACATATCAAACCTCCCATCCCGCCATGGCCAGGAACTCAGTTTTTAAGGTTTCTCTGGGGTCCCCTTGGCCAAAAGGGGTGATTTCACTTAAAACCTGTGCCCTGGCTCAGAGACCTAATGCAAAACCCAGTCAATTCAGGGAAATGGATGATCCTCACTTTTGAATTACTTCAAGAAAAAGAGTTCAGCCTTGAAGCCAGAGAAAACTTTTTTTTAGAACCAAAGCCTTCTGTGCAGTGTTTGAGGGGCAGTCCAGTCAGTTGGTTGGGGGGCTTAGGATTTTATTTTTATTTCTCATGTTTAACATAAAACAAGTCATGAGGAAACAATCAGAAACATTAAAATTCTGCAAAACAATTTGCCTAGACTTCTCAAATTGTCAGTGCGATAAAAATGAAAAGAAAAAAAAGTCAGGGGTCTATTCTAGATTAAAAGATGCTAAAGAGACATGACAACTAATTGCAGCACATGATCCTTGATTTTATCCTAGATATTTTAAAAATCCAACTACAATAGACTTGGGAAAACTTGAATATGGACTGTATAGCTAATTATAGTTTCGTTAAGTTTTCTCAAAGTGATATTAGTATCATGTTTATGTAGGAGAATGTCCTATTTGTAGACAATACATAGCATTTAAAGGTGAAGAATCATGACATCGCTAACGTACTCTTAAATGGTTAAACAAAATTAGAAAAAAAATGGCACATTTTATATATAAATGGATATCTGTATGTCTGGGAGGGGGAAGAAAGAAAGAGTGCAAATATGGCAACACATTAAAATTGGTCAATCTAGCTGATGCATATATGGGTGTTATCGTACTAGTCTTAATATTTTATTGAAGTAACAGATCATAAGTGTGCATCATTGTACTATTCTTGAAACTTGAAATTTTGAGGAAAAGAAAGTAATGGTCAGAGATGAAGTTCTATGTACTCTGAGTTAGGTGCACATCCCTAAGCAAGCAGACCCTAAAACTAATGTCACTGCTACCAGGTAGGTAGGTGTCTCTTCTACTTGGGGCAGATATTTGAGGTCAAGATAATTTTCTTAGGAATACATTTTGCACTTTGCTAGCATTTGCTGCAGCCTCAAACTCTCTAGCAAGTGACACAATGAAACATCACAGCTCTCCTGTGTCTTGTGAGATCTTCCTATTATGGACATAGAATTCTCCTCGGGAGTGGGGAAGAGTTAAACCTAAATTATTCGCAAACTTGAAGATTTTCTAAACCGAGTGTAAGCATGTCCCTCCTCCACCCCACTGCCCTCCTCTGGTAAGAGGCTGGTAAACTTGCTGAGGTCAAGGAACCTCCTGGGAGGGAGGAAGAGCTGAAAAGCACCCCCAACTCCATCATTTTGAAGATTCACATTATTAGAAGATCTCTGATGGGCTGGGATGATTGGGCCTGGGATGAGCTGGCTGGAAAGGACTCCAAGCAGATCCTCCCCCAAGTTCCCCATCAGCCAGGAGAAGCGTTGGATGTGGAGTCAGAAAAGAACAGAACTTCAGTGCCCACCCGCTCCCATCACTCCTATTGGCTGGTGTGGAGATTCCGGGGCTGTATCAGGGTCTTCTCTTCTTTTCTTCAGCCCGTACCAAGCCCCTTAGACTGAGAGAGCCCAAGAATTCTTGGACAAACAAGGTGGGAAGTCCTGAGAGGGACAGACTTCCTGTGAATCTGGCTGTGGGGATGGCTAAAGGAATGAGTTTGGACATTACAAACAGATATGGTCATGTTTGTCTCCCAAGCTGGTAAAGCAGGTTTTTGTATAGCTGAGGTCAAAGGCATTTTCAATGTCAAAGAAACATTATCAATCTCTTGTTCATCTGCAAAGCATATACCCATAGCTCTCAGGACATATGTTCAAATTCCTACCCCATCCAGCCCATTTCTCAGCCGTAAGTGCTGACTGATAGTTAGCCCTGAAAGGCGCAAGAAGGCGAGTCTCTTAGAACCTTGAACTTTGCTCTAGTAACTTGGCTTCTCCCTCCCTACATTCACTCCCTGCTCAGGGATCAAACACTGCAAAGAAGGCTTCAGTTCTAAAAAAGCATTTTTTTCTGGCTTCAAGTAAGACTGAACTCTTTTTCTTAAAGTGATCCAAGAGTGAGGATTATCCATTTCCCCGAATTGACTGGATTTTGCATCAGGTCTCTGAGCCAGGGCACAGGTTTTAAGTGAAATCACACATACTCAAAGTATGTTTGGATAGCCCAGTTTCATCTGGAAAAGCCAATACTGTTAAAAGGAATTTTTTTTATTTTAATTCCAAAGTAGTGAAGTATTGGGAGCTCAGAAGCCCAGGGATGTGAATTATGCTCTACACTTTATTATTTTAATTGTTTAATGCAAACATCTTTATTATTAATATGATGTAAATACAGATCTCTTTCAACAAAGAAGAGAGCTGATCCAACAGCCCACCCCAGACAAAGCAAAAATCATGCCGTTTTACTCTTGGCAACATCTCTATTGCACGGATCGGAGAGGGTTTGGTGTTTACCATGGGAGGAATAGCAATTAAAAGTAAGATCTTATCAAAAACTTTATATACTTGTGTTGGAGCCAAATAGCAAAAGAGGCTCTAGAGTTTCTCGCATCCTGCTGCTAACATCATGGTTTCGTTTTAAGCCCGGGCACTGTATCTAGAAATAAATTCAGACACCCTGCTTGATGTTTTGTTGTGACGTGGCTGGCACCGTAATTGCAGGATTACATCCAAAGGCAGGTCCCTTTACTAACAGCACTGCCTGCATTTCACAGCCTGTCTCACTGGACTGCGCATGTGGAGAAAATCACCGTGGCCAAAATCTCTTTGTGGCAGAAAAAAAAGCACCAAGAATTTGCTGTGTGGAAATCAGGAAGGTGCTCTAGTGTGAACAAGGCTAATTTGCAGATAGACCAACAACTAACTCTACATCCTCTTTCTAAAGGAGATGAAAATGGATCCATTAAAATACCGTATTTCGCATTCTCTAAATATTTGAACTTCCTGGCAGGCATTCTTCTCGGAGCTGGGGAGGAAGCTTGACTCAGCTGGGCTTTGTAGAGACGTGAGGTGCTGAGGCACACGCCTAAGGTAGGATGCACTTCTGCAGCCATGGCAGGGGTGGGGGTTGGGGGCGCTGGGGCAGTTCCAGCCCCCCCATGGCCTGGGGCACGGGGGCTGGGCCGCAGAGAGGAAAGAGTGGGAAAAGTTGGACAAGGACTAATTGAAAGCCAAGGTCATTGTTCTGATTCAGTCATTCCTTCCTGGAAAGAGAGCGGTTCTGTGCTTAACCCGGTGGCCTCAGATTTCCAGGATGTTGCTGGCTCCTTGGGTCTCTCTAGGGCCTGCTATTTACCAAGCCTGTGGGTCCAGGGACAGAAGGCTGTAGGAGGAAATTACTCAAGTGGGACACAAAGAGAAACCAAAGGCAAGGCAAAAGCTTTTACAATGCTGCTCACACACATCTTCCGGTGGAAATTATAATCAGTTAAACAGATGCCACATTTTTATTGCCCACTACAACTCTAAAGAGATTCAGCTGATTAAAAAATAGATAAATAAATAAATGCTAAAGTGTATTTCATGGCATTTCACACTAATTTAGTTTTTTTTCCTTCCCAGAAAGAGTGTCATTTGGAGAATGCTCAAAATGATAAAGCAAGGGAAGGAGAGCAAATTTATAACTTCTAGAAAACTCAATCTGACCCTTTGCAAGCCCATCTCTGAATATGCACAATTGTACGCAAGACCGTCCTTAAAGTCATCAACAGACTGAGAGGACAAAGTCTCTGTCTCTGCAAGGAATCTTGCAGTTTCTCCTACATACCATTGGATTTATCACATTAAGTCAGGCTGTGTTTTAAGGTAGTGCTTTGCTATCGCTTGGCACAGCATTGGTGACCGGAGGGCAGAGTCCACGCAGACGCAGGTGCGGGTGTGCGGTGGGGAGTGGGAGCTAGAGGACTTCGATGACAAAAGCAATAAAACCAGAGGTGAGCAGGGTCTCAGAGCAGGAAGGTGCTGTCCAGGGAGAGGCCTTTCTGAAGAGAAGAGCCAATCAATGTCTGAAGATCTCCGTGGAGGACACAGGGGCAGATTTGTACTGTGTGGCCCCCGATGACCAAAGTAGGAACAAAAGGGAAACAGGGTTTAGTTCCATAAAAGAAGGACCATTTTGCCAGGTCCCTCAGGAGGCAGTGAAGCCCTCACCTTGGCCTATCTCTGGCACATGCTGGATGGCTGGTACCAGGAAAGCTGTGGAAGGGACTTTGGCATTGTGTAGACAGCAGAACCAGGCTGGAGAGTCTACAGCAAGTATTGACTCACAGAAAGTCAGGGCAAGGAAAGGATATTTCCCCAAGGAAGGAAGTTTTCTTGTATCAGCATTTCGAGTTCCCAGCAAAGGCACAATCTGAAAGGTCACATTGCACATAAGCCCTGTAACTTCTGAGGGTAGAGACTTAACTCATTCACTTTTGTGCTCCTCTGTACAGAGTGACACAATGTTTAATAAATGAGTGAATAAATGAATGAAGGAATATCGATCTGCTCTGTAAGGAAGGTGATGGGGTACTCTGTACCCTAAGCACAGGGGACAAGCAGAGGAGTAATGGGACAAGGCTAGGTAATATGTTGGGGTAAGATTATAAAAAAAACTTAAGTGCTAGATAGAGGAATTTGCACTTAGTATGGCAAACTGAGCCCCAGCCGATGCCCCAGCCTAGGCATAGGAAACAGTCAGCTTACACTCCCAAATCTCCCTAGCTCACATCCCAAGTCTCCCTCACCCCACACTCTAAATTACCCAAGGTCACACTCTAAATATCCTCTAGCTGAGGCTGTTTGTGAAGTATTCTGTAGGGTCTTTTCAAGACTTAATCCTTGCTGGGAACAAGTGATCAACATCCTTGTCTATCTAACCTCTCCAAGACTGCGGCAGGGACAATGAACATTACCAAAGATAGAAGTGCCCCTTCTAGAGTGTAGACCTGTGACTACAAAGCAGTTTCTCTGTTAGGAACTGTATTTCCCAGCCTCCCTTGCAGCTAGGTGGGAACATGTGGCTAATTTTCATCAGTGAGATAATAATAGAGCCAGTGTATTTCACCAATGTGTTGCTAAGGTTAACAGGCAACTGTGTCTTCTCCTTGGACTCTTTTGATCTCCACCAGCTGAATGAAGAGGACTCTGAGGCCCTAGCAGAGGGAAGGGTTCAAGACAGAAAAAGCCCAGGAATGTCTGCGCTGGACTATGCTGTGAATGGGAAGTAAATGCCTATAGTGTTAAGCTGCTGAAATGTTGAGGTTATTTATCATAGGAGTTAGATTACTCCAACTCACAGGAAGACCAGTTGGAATCATTTAGAAACCCAGGAATGGACTCAGGATTAAGCAGCACTTAAAAGTGCCCAGCACAAAGAAGGAGCTCAAAAAACTCCTGGTGGATAAATAAATCAAAATTTTCTGGGCCCTAAACACTTTGGAAGAGCTTCTGAATGAGAGTCATCCATTTCCCTCTGAGGGATAAGGACTTGAGTCAGGTCCTACCTTTAGAGAAAGACATGATGGGGGAGGGCCAGTGGCAGTGGGCCCCTCAGAGAGGGAGAAGGGCATGAACACAGGAATCTGACACACAGAAGTTTCCATCTTCAGGGGTTTTTTGTCCTCCCTAGGGCACCTTCCTTTTGTTAATGACTCCAGCTGCCTCGCTGCCCACATGGCTGCCCACTGCAGAGCCCGTTTCATCCCATAAGCATTAGTGAGACCTACTTCATGCCAAGTGCTGAGGATACGTCAATAACTAGGACCTGGTCCCTGTCTCAAGAAACACACAGATGACACGGGTGCCCCAGCATAGGACTCTAGCGAGGTTGAGTACTGCTGCGTTGTGCTGAAGAGCTGGACCCTAACAATGACAGGAGAGAAAGCCAGCAAAACTCCAAAATCGTAACTTTTTTTGAGCCCCTCAGACAGCTGAGGTTTCAGGGTAATGAGGTAGCCTGAAGTCTAGGAAAAGTCAGGCCCTTCTGAGCAAAGACAATATGTGCACGCTGGCTCAAAATATGTGGTGGATCATGGGTGGAAGAGATGCCAGGCACGGGAGGAATTCAGCTAGAACTTTAAGGAAATCACAGAAGATGGAGTGTGGGCAGGCACAGGCAGGGGGCTTGCAGACACAGACTGCAGACGCAGGGGAGTTCACACGTACTCATGGACTGCACCAGCTGCTCTCAAGAGAGACTGGGGAGGTGGGAACACGGGAGAAAGCACCCTCAGTGGTGCTGTCCTAGAGACAGGAGCAGCTGATTCAACAGGAAAGAGCATAAAGCCCTGTCCAGAAACTTCTCCCTGTGGTCTTAAGCCAGTAGGGAAAGGGCAAACCCTGCTGCCCTGGGGACACCCACTGTAAGCAAAGGAGAAATAAAAGGTTAAAACCTCAACCCCTAAGGAGGGGCAGAGATCATGCAGGGTCTAGGTGACGAGAGGTCTTCTGCCGCTGGGAGTAAGGGATGGGGTGGGCAGGAAACGGTCTGGCACAAGAACAGCCTAAAAGACATGGCAGAGTTTGGCCACCATAGGGAAGAGGGGAAGGATTACTGAGAAAGCTCCAATTCCCAAATCAAGGGGCACATAGGGCCTGCCTAAGACTGAGCTGGATCAGGACAACAGAAAACACCCCTGGCGGTGATTCAGGCTAAGCGGCACTGAGCAACCAGAAACCTCAAACTCGGCATGTGAGTAAGGGACCCTAAAGAGCTCCCCCTTCCTATTTTAATTTCAGGCCCATGTGCCATGGGGGAGGAGATGGAAGGAGGGCATTGCCAGTAACACATTAAATGGTAACACATCAAATGCAAAGGTCAGTGGTTCTTACAATTTAGCAAAAATGGACAAAAACACGGGCAAAGGACATGAATAGAAGTCCAAACAAATGACCAATAAATACATGAAAAGATGTTCAACCTCACTCCTAACTAAAGAAATACAAATGTAACCAACCAACACTATTTTTCACCTTCCTGATTGGCAAAGATGAACAAGTCTGATCTTACCCCACGTTGACAAAGGCGTGGGCACGCACTCTAGGCAGAGACCCAGTGGCAGTTTGAGCTGATGCAATCTTCTGAGACAGCAATTTGACATGTACCAAAAGACTAAAACAAAGTGCCATTTGACTTATCAATCTCATTCTTATATAGTTACCATCAAATAGACATTTGTAGAGTCCAAAGCTTCAAGGAAATACAGTCAAGCAACCTATAATAACGTTTTGGCCAACAACTGACCACATTATGATGGTGGTCCCATAAGATCATAACATTGTATTTTTACTGTATCTTTTCTATGTTTAGATATGTTTATATACGCAAGTACTTACCATTGTGTTACAATTGTCTACAGTATTCAGTATAGTAACATGCTGTATAGGTTTGTGGTCTAGGAGCAATAGGCTGTACCATACAGCCTCGGTGCATAGTATACCATATACCATCTAGGTTTGTGTAAGTACACTCTAAAGTGTTTGCACAATGATGAAATTGCCTAATTCATTTCCCAGAAGGTATTCCTATAGTTAAGCAATGCATGACCACATATACAAATATCCATGAATATATATCCATGGGTATTCATCGCAGGCACTAACCTGTTGAATCTCTGTTTCCAAATTGCTGAAATGGTATTAACAGAAGGCCCCGGCATGGCCCAAGCACATGGTCAGAGCCACCCTGCCCCCAGCCCAGCAGCACCGGGCCTGTGTGCAAAGTGACACAGAGTTCCCTCCAAGACCACCAGAAAAGGCAAAAGGGAGATTGTTCCCTGAAATTTGGACAGTCTCTCTTCTCAAACGCAGCCCTGTCATAGTACAACAAAAACATCCACAGTGAAGATCAGTTTGACTTTGGGAAAATGTGAAAAATCATTTAGCCAAATTGCCTCCAGACTAATAAGAAATCTTACCTTCCAACCAGCAGATTTTGCTGGAGAAACCAAGCGGAAATATTGAAACTTCAGCCAGCTTCCTCTCCTGCCTTTTCTGGGAGGGAACAGGAGGAAACATAAGAGCTTTGACAAGTGCCTTGGGATGTTCTAAAATCTTAATTAACTCAGTACTGAAAAATTCAAGTACCCAAAGGCTATCTCTCCATAATAGAGCAATTCTCACAGCTAAATCTCAAGTTGTAGCTTTGATTTAACAGAAGTTTTAACCTTAGGGAAAATTAATTTAAAATAATTGCTAAAAAGTTCTTTCCATTGTTTTAAATAAGATCATGTTAACTTCTTTTCCAGCCAAATAGTAATTTCCGCTCCAATTTGTTTTTAATCTTTTTTGGAGCTCTGTGCTTGTAAACTAAATATTAGGCATCTCCAGGTTCTCATGATCTCACCTGGAGATCATATGAGTCAGGAAATGAAACAAATTAGTCTCCTGACGAGAGTAGCAGGTACCCTCCAGGCCTTCGCACTGTAACTACACATGAGAACAACTTGGGAAGAACTGGCTAGATGTGTAGACAAGTGGTTAAACCAGATTTCCATTGTTTGATTATATATTTCCCCTAATTTTCCTATTTGTACAGACCCAACCTCAGAATTTTATATGCACTCGGAGTCTACCATGAATCTTTAAATCCCTCATTAAAAGTCCCAATCCATTTCTTCCACAGAAGAAAATTCAACACTCATACCCCCTGTGAAGCACAGCACTTACAGACAAGCAGGGTAGTTGAAAACATGGATCCAGACAGGCCTGGGTTCAGGTCCTGGCTCTGCTGCTAATCAGCTGCTGTGACTTTGGACAAATTATTTCACCTTTTTGAGCCTCACTCATTTCATCTGTCATGTGAATAATACCCATCTTACAAGTGCCCAACAGCAGCTTGAATTAAATGAGATCATACAGCATACAGCAGTTATCAAAATTCCTGGAATATAATAAGGGCTCAGCCAACGTTAGCTGTCAATGGATTAAAGGAAGCGCCTGCCGTTGATGACTTACTCCTGGAGGCGTTCCTTCCATCTCTGTAAAATCAGGCAGTGGGACCAGATCATCCCCAAGAGCCCCGTCCAACCTGACAGCTGAGGGGGTATTGCTGAGCCTCTGGCAGGATTAGCTAAGCAACTGGTCCCTGCTCCCTAGTTCTGCCTTCCATGGTAGGGAGTTTCTGCTGCAGCAATTAGGGTCTGGCTGTGAAAACACTAAAGAACTGCCCTTTCTAACTGGGCTGGCCTGGAGATGTAGTGAGTTCTCCATCAATAAAGGCATGCAACGAAAGGCTTGACAACCACTTGCTGGGAATATGATAGAAAAGATTCAAACATCAACAGGATCAAACTACTAGTTGTTTGGTGGTCACTTCTAACCCAAATCTTCCATAGTTCACATATTCTAAACTCCCCATGAATCAGCCTTTGTTAGCACCAAGCAGTCACCTAGAAAAGCCATGAGTCAGCCTGTGCCTGTTTGTCCATCTAGGAAAAGGAAACATTACCAAACCCCAACCAAATCTGGGTCTTGCAGGCAGGAGGTTGGTAAAGGAGCAGGTCAGATGCTTTCCCAGATGAATCACTGGCTGTCATTGATGCACTTAGGATTTCCTCATGTGGGAATTCAAAATGAATGTAAGGCCCGAGGTTGGGGCGCTGGGCAAGAGCCAGCGCCTGGGTTGGTAGTTAGCAGCCGAGTGAAAGAGTGAGCTGTCCGGGAAAAACTACCTGGAGCTGGGAATTTCTTCCACAAGAGTGATTCCCTCTCCTCGGAAGTCCAAATGAAATTTGGACTTCCTTATTTTATTGCCTAATTTAGTTTCTCATAAGGAATTAAACATCGTGTCTTGGGAGACATGGAGGAAGACCGATTGCAGAGGTGACATCATCAGGCAGAACAAGCCATGCCCTCACTGGTCAATGTGCCAGCTCCGAGGCCCAGCCCTGGCAATGGCCCAGCCATCTCACCTGACCTTGTCATGGCCTTGGGAAGATCTCAGCACCTGTAGGGTCTGGTACGTGTTCTTGTCCACACTGCTTCTATGCAGACGTCTTCTGGTTCTCCTTCCTCCTTGGCCTCTGAGCACTTTGCAAAATGAATTCTCACTGCCATTGCTTATCAAGATCACCTCCTTTCTACTGATGAGGAAGCAGGCGCAGGATGGTGAGGTGACTTGTTCAAGGATGCACATGCATTTTCCTGGCAGATGGCGGTGGAATTTTGAGTATCAGACAGAAATAGCCGGATAAATAACGGTTCCACCTTTGGAATTTGTGGTCCTGGGTTCAAATCCCACTTATTAAGATCTTAGACAAGTTACTTAATCTTTCTGTATCTCAGATTCCCTAACTATTAAATAGGGATAAAAATAGAAACCATTTCACAATATTGTTGTGAGGATTAAGATGTGTTATTATTATAATATACAGTTCTTAGAACAGTGCCTGGGCATGGCAGGTGTTGGGAACAGAAGCTGTCACCATCGCAAGTGCCCACATCACTCAGATGCCCCGTCAATGGTGGGGAAAAGGGTGGCTCTGTATGTGGTAAGAATAAAGAGCCCCCCCTCCCAAAGAAGGTGTGGCCCAAGGGGGCCAGCTTTCTGCCCACTCCCCTGGGGGCTACCCAGCATCCAGGCTGGCTGCTCCCTTCTCTGCTGTCAGATTTCAGTGGGGTGGTTTGAGGCCCAGCATCTGCCCATGATGGGGACATTCCAAGGCACACAGGAAGCAAGAGAAGCTGACGGGAGCTTGAGGCTGCTGGCCTCCTGGGGGGAGCGGAGTGCAGGCTTTCTGTGCCACTTGTCTCCTGATAAATGCCCTTGGCTCCTGTGGCCAATGCCTCTGCCAAGAGCCAGCCTTGATGTGAGTTATACATTTTCTCCTGAAAAATGACCTAAGCACAGCCTTTCCAGGCATTAGTGATGACCACTGGAAGGGCTGACAGCCCAGAAAACATCATGCATAATCCCTGCTCTGCTCTCCCAGGGGTGAGAAGGTTCTACCTCCTCTGAGAGACGAGAAGGACTTTGAGACTGCAGGGACAGCACTTCCGTAACTGCCGCACACAGCCTTCCTGAGTGCTGATGGGCTCACTAGGCCAGCCGGACCCCAAGTGCTGAGGCCCCAGCACTTATCCCAGCGTTGACTGGTGTTCAGCATGGCCAAGGCACCAGGCTGGGTGCAGGGGAGGTGAAGGGGAGGTGGAAGAGAGAGGAGGGATGGTCAGGTGGGGACAGAGCTCAGCCCAAGGGGGCTGATCAGGCAAGTAGGCACGAGACAAGCCAAGAAGTAAGAAATGCCACATCAGGTCTAAGGGTAAAGATGCCGGGAGGTCCTGTAGAGAAGGTAGAGTTTGGGCTGGGCAGAATTAGACTGTGCTGGGATGGAGAGGGAAGACTCCAGGTTTCATGAGCAAAGGGGCAGGAAGGTGTTGGGAAGGAGGGCACGGCCTGTGAGTGATGGTGCTCGATTCATGGAACACCAGGCTAAACCACGGGGCTCTCTAGCAGGTCACAGGGAGAGAATGGGAGGCAGGGGCTGCCAGGACTGGGGAGTGCAGGCCATCTGTTGGATCCTTGTCTTGAAGTCAGGCCCCATGGGGTATGTACTCCCTCCCCAACCCTCCAGGGTGAGGGACCCTGCCCACTCCTGACCTGGCTCAGGCACCACAGGCTTTAGGGACAGTTGTGCCTGGTGCTGTCCCTAGAGGGCCAGAACAGGACAAACCAGTTCCAACTTCCCCCTTCCTTCCACATTCAAGGGAGATGCAAGAAGCTTTTCACATGCGGTCCCACTTTACAGGTTGGCTTAGGCAGGCCTCCTTGGCAGATAGTGGCCTTGCCAGCTCTCAGATCCAAATGCCATTACCACCAAGGTGGTCCTGATTTACAGCAGGGCTGGGCCATCTCAACTGCCTCTTTGGCATCTCTGGGACTCTGGCACTCTGTGTCTGACCCTGCAGCCCAGGGTGAGGTACTCACCTGTCTGGGTCTCAGAAGCTGCTCTGATGCTGGGGTAAGCTGTTTCCCCTGGATGGCTTCCTCTGGTCACTGTTTGCAAGGGCAGCATCTAGATAGTGCTGGTCACTCTGATCACTGCTCCTGGGCCCTTCTGCAGCACCCCTGGAAAATAGTGCTGGCAGCCCACAGATAGTACCTGCTGCTGGCTCAGAGGGGCTCAGGCTGCAGGTGCCACCTGAAAGTCAAATGTGGCTTATGATGGCCACAGTCACTGAAAGTGCCCTGGGCCCACACTCAGGAGGGCAAGGGAGGCAGTTCCAGGGTCAGCAGTGGCTTAATTGGGAAATGAGAATTCAGTTTAATCAACTTAATTCAACTTAAGGATTTGAGTGCCTATAAGAACCAGGCCCTGGGCTGAGATTAGACATAACTGGAAGCAGATTTGGCCTCAAAAAGGACACAGTGAACAGTTCAAGGGTAAGGCAGGAGCACTGCAGATATGACATGAAACTTTTGCACACACTGTCCTTCCCTCTCCTCCTCACCTCATTAACTTCCCCTACACTTCTCCCGGCTTTCAGCTCAATGTGACTTCCCTGGGGAAGAGTTTTCTGCCTTCCAGGACTCTAGCAACCCCCGCTACCACTCCCCTCACCAGTTATACACTCTGTTGGCCCACATCCTGCTCCGCAGCGGCACCTGTCACTCTCAGTGTTACAGTTACCTGCATGACTTGTTTGTTAATGCGTGTCTGCCCAGCTAGGCTGATGGCAAGCTCTGTGAGGGCAGGACAAGGGCCCATTGTCCTCACCACTGTACGTGAGTGTCTGGCACCGTGCCAGGCACAGTAAGAATCCTGTAAATGTCTGTTGGGAAAACACGTGAGAAAACAAATGCGTACAGGACAAGGTCACTGTCAGGGTTCTGGAAGTCTGACAGCATCTAAAGGGTGTGATGGAGAGGGTGGGCAAGGCGTCCTGGAGGGGAAGCCTGACCCAGAGGGGCCAGGCAGGAAAGGCAGCAGGGAGGCACAGGCTGGGCATGGTGGTGGCAGGAGGTGCACACTGACAAACGAGGGTCACGGGGTGATGGGCCTTGATGGCAGGCTAGGAGCCGTGGTTGCTAGGGAGGCTGTGGGGTTCCAAGGCTGGCCAGAAAGAGGCTGGACCCAAGAGGACCAGTTAGGAGGTCGCGACAGCCACCCAGGCAGGAACTAAAGAGGCATGGGCTGCAGGGCTGGTGGTAAGAAGCAGGGGAAAAAGAGGTCATGGGTATTCGGCTGAGGAAACAGCTCTGGTTCAACCCCTCACCAGCGTAGTAGGGGAGCGAGGGGTAGCAAGCTGCCTCAGGAGCCTGGCCCAGACCAGCCTCGTGGCCCTGCTGGAGCTCAGGTGCAGCTAGAGACCCACTGACCACCTCTGATGTGCCAGGACCATGAATTCTTGCCCAGTTGGGCCCCAGTGAACTTCCTGCTCTCTCCTCTGGCCCGTGGGTGCAGGGAGGTGCAGGGAAGCCCTGGACAGCAGGTGCATGTGAGGCGGGGTGTGCTGGGGGCCTCCACTTGCCCCTCTGATGCCTTCCCCACCCTTATCTGCCCTGCCCTGGGCATTTGGAGGCCATTGCGGGACTGTGGCTGACTGCCTGCAGGTTCCATTGGGTTCAGCTACGTGGTATCATAAAAACTATATTGGATCTTTGTCCCAGGTTCTTGGCACAGAGCTCCTAAAACACTTGGAATTTCCTGTCTGATAGGAGTGTCTCTGGTTACTCATAACAGCTCCTTTCAACCATGCCTGAGTTCATGCTAATAAGGTTAGCCAGGGTGGGGTAACCTAAAGATAGCTTTAGGATGGGGACAGCAGAGAAGACCTGCCATGTAATCAGAGGGCGGGAACCTTTAGCCTCTCCCCCTGACCTCACCAGAGCAGAGGGGGTTGGAGATTGGGTTATAAAAACTCTTTAACAGTGAGATTCAGGGAACTTCCAGGTTGGTGAACACTGATGTGATGGGATGGTGGCAGTGGTGTGCCCAGGGAGGGCGTGGAAGCTCTGTGCCACGTCCCCCATCCCCCCAGCACATTGCCTAGTGCATTGCTTCCATATGGCCATTCCTACATTTATATCCTTTATAATAAACTGGTAAACATAAGTGTAGTATTTTCCTGAGTTCCGTGAATCATTCTAGTGAATGATTGAACTCGAGCAAAAATCCCCCGGATTTGTAGCCAAGTTGGACAGCAATGTGGGTAGCCTGGGACCTGGAACTCATGGATGGCATCTGAATTGAGGGCACTCTTCTGGGACTGAGCCCTTAACCTGTGAGGTCTATTCTAACTCCAGAGTTCATGCCAGGATTCAACTGAATTGTTGGACACACACCCAGTTGGTGTCAGAGCATTGGAGAATTGCAGAATTGGTGTGGACAAAACCAATGTGGAAGGAACCAGCAGGAGATCGGTGGCAGGAGGAGAGTGGGGTTAGGGGACTAACTCCCTCAGCTTCCTCCTGCAGGGTTACTGAAAGCTGACTGCATCCCCCTATCAAAGGCACTGCTCCTACACGGTGGCTTGTCCCATAGCTATAGCCCTCTCTGGGTTCTTAGGACCACCCTTCCCTTACATTGCCCCTGCTAGCCCTGAGGGACTTCACCATCCCATGTTGCTTTCCTTTGGTCCTGTCCAAAATAACGCATATCACTGGCCTCAGCCCCAGAGTTTCTGATCTAGCACATCTAGGGCAAGGCCTGAGAATTTGCATTTCTAACAAGCTCCCAGGTGGAGGTGACGCTGCTGGCCCAGGGTCCACAGTTTAAGACCCACAGCCCTAGACCATTGCTTCCCAGCCCAAAGCCAAGAACCCTGGGAGACTGGGGAAATTATGGGCATTCAGAATTCCTGAATCTCTATGCATTATTTGAAGTCTGAATAAATATTTCTTATAGATACATGGACTACTGTTTTCAAATTAATGTAAATGCTGTTGTAATACAAATGTATGTGAAAGTGTTAGAGCTCCATGTAGCTTTTTGTAAGTATGTATATTCTCAATACATTCATACTAAAAATAGAACTATACTCACAAGGGAGAGGTCTTCAAACTGGTAATCGTGGGGAACCCTAGCACTGGGCCATGCCACCCCCTGTGCCTGATTCCTGTGTTCCTGTCCCAAGGAAAGAGTTTGGTGGAAAACTGCGTTCTCTGCCTGCCCTAGGGTCTGTGAGCATTTCCACCTCTCCACCTCACTTGGGGTGCCCAGCCCGGTGTGCCCCCAGTCTGGCACGGGTGCAGCACGGGTGCTGACGAGTTGGCTGCATCTGCACAAGGGTGCCCGTGTAGATTCCCACCTGAGGCTGGAATCTCCCTTTTATCCCCTCTCATTATTCTAGGCTAGAAGAGCAAAACTGGAAGGACTCTAGAAATAATTATTAATATTTATTGACCAATCCCTTCATTTGAAAGGCAGAAAAACAGTGGCCAGGGAGGGGAATGGGCTGCTCAAGGTGACTCCATGTCGGTGAAATGGGGTCTCCTGACCCCACTCCATCTTTTTCCCATTCTGCCAGGAAAAGCACTCATCAAACCCCCACTAAACTAAGTTTTAACATCATTCAAGGTCTCTGGTCAATTTCTTTTAGGCCTTTGTGCTCATTTCTACCAGAAGAAATAAATACAAAACTATTTTATCTCATTCTTCTCGTTTAAGCGTGTTACTATTTTGAGAGCAACCAGGAAACAAAATTCTGACCCCATTAATAAGTCTCATTTTATAGGGCTTTTTATTTGTTTATTTACTTTCTCATACGCTTCTCTATAATCCCACCATTTAGTTTTCCCCTCTGGGTGGGGATAGGGCCCATCAGATCCTGCTTCCAATCGTGGAATATGACACGTCTGACATTTGCAGAGGAGATGGGGAGCAACTTGGGAGTCCCCAGTGGGCATTTCAGGATCTCCGCGTGGGGTGAGGTGGGTGGGAGAGGTCGAGGAAGGAAGGCAGAAGTGAAGCATCAAGTGGAACAGGGAAGGGTCGGCCTCCCACAGCAGAGAGCGGGCTGCGGAAGGGCTCCGGGGCCCTCACCTCCCTCGCGAGGGGGCAGTGGACCTGAGTCGGCCCTCACTTTCACCTTCTGGAAGCTGGGGAACATCCGTGAGGGACAGCGCTGGCTGAAGGGAGGGAGGGAGCCGCCTGAGGTCTGCGGGAAGGTCTCTCCTTCCCTCTTCACTCTCGCCCCTCCCTCCCTCCCTCCCTCTCTCCACTTTCTAGAGCTTCTCTCTCTTTTTTTTTTTTTTACTTTTCAGTACCTTTTAATAAAACACAATTCCCCATCTTTAATTATCTTTTCCTTCCAAAATCTACTTTCAAGAAATTGTCAAATAACAACAGAAAAGGGAAACATAGGACACTCAAAATAAAAAAAAAAACAATTATTACGAATTCCAGCTTTATCAAGATAATCTTACTTAAATTCATAAATTTTTCTCAAAATATTTTAACTTGTTTTGCCCTAGAAAATAGTTTTAAATCCCTACATATAGGATATTTGTATCCTATCAAAGTTTTGTGCAAATGTTTCAAGTTCATTATTCCAGTTTCTGATATTAACAGAAAGTCAATAAACATAAATATTATAATTAAAGACAATATAAAATAAATGCTGTGGAACCTTAAAATGGCTATAATGGATCCATATGCCTACAGGGCCCAAAACTGAATTACCAGCAAACTCTAACACCCGTGTATGTTGCAAATAGATACATCTTCAGGTACAAGTTTCAAGATGTACCTCAAGCTCTCCAAAATTTACCCAAGTAACAAATACAAACACAAATGCAGTGGGTTTGTGTGTGTGTAAAACAAGATGTTAAAGCAATATATAATTGGTTTA
>CAUYRT010074939.1:0-28273 GCA_963574885.1 Lepilemur ruficaudatus
TTTTATTATATCTGTGTGTGTGTGTGTGTGTTTGTGTGTGTGTGTGTGTGTGTGTGTGTGTGTTAGAGAGAGAGAGAGAGAGAGAGAGAGAGAGAGAGAGAGAGAGAGAGAGAAATATCCTAGTTCTCTCAGCTGAAGAAACCTGGAAACAATGAATAACCAAGATACCATTTCTCACTAAGAAAAAACGGGGCTTCTTAGAGAAATAGCTGGTTCCAAGTATGGAGAAGAAAATATACAAGATGAGCCTGGAACATCATTGTATAGGACAAAAAAGAAGCAATCAGACACTATTAGGATCATTTCAAAAGAACTCAGTTGCCAACTTGAAAAAGCTCCTGCCAGCCACTGACACAACAATTTAAGCTTCATAAAATTAATAATTTCAATTAAAATAAAAACATTGTCATCCATAAGTTTACAGTGATTTTCTCTTCAATACTAAAATGTTATTATCTGAGGGTAAAAGGGAGTCAACTCATTTTCTTGAAAACTGATAACTAAAGAGCAAGAACCAAACATTTAGCCTGCCTTTTCTGGATGAACTGTTCTACTGGGTAACCAAATAGATAAGAGGAAGTATCTATTTTAAAATAGATAAAAAGAAGTATCTACTTTATTCACTAATATTTGAAAAAGAATTGATAGAAAGGATGGATTTTATTTTCCATAATTTCAAAAAAATAAACTTTTTGTTTGGTTGATTTTTCTCTATTGTTTTTCTTTTCTCTATTTCATTTACTTCCACTCTATTATTTTCCTCCTTCTACTTGTTTGTGAATTAATTTACTCTTATTTTTCTCTTAAGGTAGAAATACTATCTTATTGATTTGAAAACTGCATTCTTTTGTAATATAGATGATAATAGCTAGAAATTTTCCTATAAGCACTACTTTATCCACAACCTATAAGTTGTGGTTTCATCTCAAAGTATTCTCTAAATTACTTTGTGATTTTTTTTACCCATTTATTATTTAGGACAGTGTTGGTTCATTTCCAGAGGAGAATTTGAAAGTCTCCAATATACTCCTGGAAATCCAGAAGGTTATGCATATGTACAGGGTTTGAGCATGCCCAGGAAATACCAGAGAAGGCCCTACTCTCACTTATGGCTGCATTCAAAGCTCTGTACAAACAGGAAGCAAAGGCTGAGGCAGAGTTTTAAAGTGCCAAAGTGTTGAAGGCATGCCCCAACACACATATAAAGCCTTCAGTAAAGGCTGGATACTTAGGCATTCATGGCATTAATAAACCTGTTTCTAATCATTTGTTGATCACCAAGTTAACCAAGTAGATACTTCAATACATGAATATGACAATGAATACAGACCTTAAAGCAGCATTCCAGGAAAGTCACTATACAAATAACAACAATAATAACAAACAGCAACAGCAACAAACCCTGAGTGAGGGAAATCCATTTTCTGGAGTTATCACATTGTAGTATTTAAAATGTTCAGTTCTCAACAAAAGAAGTATGATATATGCAAAGAAAAAGGAAAACATTGCCCATATATGGGAGGTGGCTAAGCAGTCAATAGAAACTGTCCAGATGTTGGACTTACTGGATAAAGACTTTAACTCTGCTATTATAACAAAAATTAAAAGACACCATGTCTTAAGAATTAAAGAAACTATAGCAATGATGTCTCACTAACAAAGAATATAAATAATAATATAGAAATTATTTTAAAAATCCAATACAAATTCTGGAGTTGAAAGTACAATAACTGAAATAAAAATTTACTAGTGGGCCCAACAGCAGACTTGAACTGGCATAAGAAAGAATTAGTGCACTTGAAGATAGGTCAATTGTTTTTAGTTGTTTAAAACTAAATGCTTTTTCTTTTTAAGGATTTTTTGGTGGTTTCTTGGGGTGTTTTTTGTTGCTGTTAACCAGAAAATGGTCAACCTCTTGCTAACTTGAGCTAGTACTGCTGCATTGTTAAACAATCACTGCTTGGACAGGGTTGTTTACATTAAGTGAGCTCTGAGTAAAGTCAAATAAAGACAAGACCTGGTAAGTATAATACAGTACTATATTTTAGACTGTCTCCTCTGAGAAAATTCCAGACAATTCAAGTATTAGCCATTCTCTGGAGATGAAGGTTTGGAGAAATTCTGATCTCCTCTACCCCCTTTTCACAACTGCTAGTCTTATGGATTTCATAACTACTGTGGTTGCCAGGCTGCTTATTTTCAAGTCTACCAAAGAGCTGAGGAGAGGAAGATAGGAATAGGGAGAGTTAAAATGCCAAAAAGCTCACTATTCTTACTGATATTCAGCCATTTTTCTTAAATAAATGCCCCTGGGATTGTTATAAGCCTTTGGTTAATTTCTTAAAAGGTGATTTTGACAAGTTTACAATGATATGGAAGAATAGATTCCCAAAGTTTCTTACTTACCATTCCAGAAGTGCTTCTCCTCAAGTTTAGGATTTTTGATTGAACAATTAGGAAGTATTCTTTCCAAAGGGATTTCTCTCAGTAAAGACAATAGAAGTCTAGAAATTCTAGAAAACATAAAAACTGTCATGAGATTGAGGCCATTTCAGAGGAAAGCAGTGGCAAGAGATGGAAGAAGGGCAAGAGATACAGACTGAAAAATATTACTCAAAGACTGAATTTAATCATATCTGAAGGCAGTGTGATACTGGACTTTTAAATTTTGTGATCTGTAAATTTTACTTTTCCTAAGCAGATTTGAGTAATTTCTGTTACATGAAAACAAGAGCTCCAATTAATATGATACCATATTTATATCTTCTAAAAATACAGGAGAATCTAAATCAAATCAATCTTTGGCTAACTTATCTTGTGAGATACCTGACGGTTCTCACACTTTCATTTATATTTGGTAGAATAAAGACAGCGTAGCATGTGGTATTAATAATTCAATAGATTTTTATGAAAAGGAAATACGGCAGTTAAAAATTTTTAAATATTTTTTATTCCCAAAAGCCTTAACAATTTAATACAGAAAAATGCTGCATTTTGTCAAATCCAAGGGAGCTTCAACTGTAATAAACTGCTTCTCAATTTCAAGGACATTAAAATTATGATAAAAATGAGCTTCTTACTATCAAAGAAATCTGCTTATAAAACTATGTTTCCATATGTATTTTGTTATTATAGCTGTCATAAGGATTTAAAAACCACATTTTAGTAAAGATAGCACTTGATAAAGAAAATAAAGGGTAGAACAAATAACTAAATTTTGAAAACTTGAAAGCTATTTATAATCAACTACAAAGAGAGTAAGCACATAGTTATGGGAACTAGGTCGGGCAAAACATAAAGGAGGGAAAGTCTAGCTCATGTTCAGAGAAAAGCAAGAAGGCATTCTGAAAACCACTGGAAGTTTTGAAGAAGGGAAATAACCTGATTGCATTACAAAGAATAAGCTGACAACAAGAAATAAGAATGGGTTCTAGAAATTAGATACTGGGGAATGAGTTATTTGAAAATATTTTGCATTTAAGATGCCACTAGAACATCATTAGAAAATATGTCGCAAGCCATCAGAAATATAATTACAAGATTATTTAAGGCTGATGATAGCAATTTAGAAAAACATTGTTTAAAGACTTAGGTTGAAGTGGAGAAAATAAATAAGGTAGTCAAGGAAAAAATGTAGAGAAAAGAAACAAAGGTAAAAACAAAACCTTGAGAGATATCTACACTAAGTGTTACAAGACAGGAGAGAACCAAAAAGATAATAGAGAAGGAATAAGAAAGGAAGGAAGAGAACAGGAAAACAAAAGTTGGGGAGAGTTTCATGTGGGCAACAATGTCAAATGTTAATGTCAGTCAGGTTAATAAGCAAGAAAGAAGTCATTCAATTTGTAGATAAAGGGCACCAGTAACTTTTGATAGAGCAATTTCAGTAAAAGAAGAAAAACCACTTTCAAGGAAAGGAAATATAAGCGTCAAGAATTTCACTGAATAAGGAGTGACACAAGAGCCTAAAAACAGCACTTTTGACAACTAATGGCTATTCTGGCTTTTGGAGAAAGCCATACTGTTCTTCCAGAATGTCTGGTAAATATTTTTAACTGAAAAGAATGCACAGGATGATGCAAACTTCTGATAAACTTGGCATTTGTCTACTTCAGCAAAGATGCAAAATTGAGACCTTAAACACGAGAAAAGAAAACAGCTAGTCTCTGAGCAAAATAACACTTTCAACATATTTTACAAGTATAAAAACTATTTATTTTTATTTAACATTACTCTGAACACCATTATCCAAGATATATGTGAATGACTTTGAAGTTTGAAGGAAAAATGGAAATATCAATATGAAAGGGATAGAATGACAAATGTGTGAGAGAAAATGCTATGAACTCCAGTACTCATGAATTAGGAGGAGGAACAAAGGCATATGGTCAGGGAAGCTGATAGGTG
The DNA here is from genome assembly GCA_963574885.1 of Lepilemur ruficaudatus. NCBI lineage: Eukaryota > Metazoa > Chordata > Mammalia > Primates > Lepilemuridae > Lepilemur > Lepilemur ruficaudatus. Next base: position 4,408 of record CAUYRT010074939.1, read on the forward strand.
GTGAGGCATGGGCAGCAGATGTAAGCTGGGTATCATTTCACATTCCTTTTCAGCTTCAGAGGAAAGGAAGAGGAGACATGGAAGGATTGGTATGATCATGTGACTAAACATCTCTCTAAACACCAATGTTTAAGAGCAGAAAAATCCACATAATGCTTTGGAATAAGAAGAAAGCACTTTAATAGCAGATTCTACTTCAGAAGATACATATTAATTCTGAGAGATTGTGTAAGAGAAAGACTTGACAGGAACCGACATTGGTTTTGTGATTTGAAAATTACATGGAAGACAAGATACAGAAAAGCTTTGTAAATCAGAACTAGAATTCTTCTGCTCTTAAAATTATAGGTCACAGAAATATTTGATTTAACCAGTCTCTATTGGTGCCAGCCTGTCAGGCGGAAGATTACATACATGAGTTGCTTACAATGCAAAATAATAACCCTGCTAAAATTAAGAAGGTTTAAAATGCATTTCCTTTTGATGGGATTAAAAAGGTCCTAATATTTAGAAAAATAAAATTAATATTAATTTTCTCAGGAGATTGACTTTCTTTAAATATATTTAAATAACAAAAGAAGTACTTTTATCTTTACCTAAGAATTTAGAAAGGTGAATGTTATGTGAAAAAATTGCTTTTTAATATTTGCAAGCATTTGATATATTTTAAAATGTTGTTATTCCCTGCTCTTTATTAATGTCCTTAGAGAATAATAGCCAAGGCTATGAAAAGAAAAGAAAGAAAGAAGCAGAAAGAAAGAAAGAAAGAAGGGAGGGAGGGAGAGAGGGAAGGAGGGAGAGAAAGAGGAAAGGAAGGAGGGTGGGAGGGAAGAAGGGAAGGATGGAAGGAGGGAGGAGAAAAAAAATCAACAGAGTGCCTACTACCTTAGCAAAGTCCAAATTTATTTGTTTTATACACCATTATCATTTCCTTTTAGGAATCTAATGAAAACTTTTGTTGTTAATACTGTATCTGTGTATAGTGAAATAAAAAGATCCTAGAAAACTGTGTATACTCTAAGGATTAAGAATGTCAAAGCCACTTAACCACATGTTTCCTGCCTCTTGTACTGTCTGAGTTAGCTGATAATCAAACAGTAGACAAGACAAATACTCAGGTGTTGAAAATAACCAATGTGAGTAATGCTTTTAGTTCAAGATATCTATGCCATGGTAATCTATTACTTGCCTGCATTAATTATATCAGCAAAGACATTTTTTTGTTTTTCAAGCCTACTTATCTGAGTAATCAACTGCAAATTTCTTTTCAATTGGAAAATGTTTGTCCCTGTAATGAGGACAACTCTCTCAGAGTATCACAGTATAATTTAGTTACCTAGAAGTGACTTACATAACAAATTATAATTCTTAGGTCCTGTAGCAGTGCTTGTATTACTTTTTTGGACAAGAACCCTAAAAACAGAAAAGAGCCAATGTCTGCCTTAACTATAAAATTTATTTGACATCTCAAGCATTAGTTTAAAAATGTAAGTTAGTTTTATACTCTCTTCCCTAACACATCTGAGTTTGTTCTAATATAATTATTTAGTTTGAAATTATTTCCTACAGGGTAACATGAACACTCCCAGACAGCATGCCACTTTTATGCTACAGTTTCCAGTACCCAGGGCTACCCCCAAGGCATAAAGCAAAAAGAGTACACACTCCAGTTTGAAAACAGATCTTTATAAGATTTACCTTACTATTTTAATAATTTAAAGATTTATGGCACAATATACCCAAGTATGATATTTCACTGATACTTTGCAGACATGTCTATAATGAGATAATTTTGAAGATGGCACACCAAATGAAGGAAACCTCACGTAAGGAGAATATGTGGGTCAGAGAAAAGGAAGACATTCTCTAAATTAAATGATAAATGGCATTTCTTTTACATGATAAAGTCTATTTAAATAATTAAACTGCCAAAACTAGAAAAAAAATAGGCAGGAAGCATTCAAAAATGAGAATAATGTGCTGAAATCAAATTTGGGTCTCAATCTCTTGCAATGAAATGTTCATGCAGGGCTCCCTCCGTTGACTCCCTGTAGTCTACATACATTGCTTAATGAAGGCCATGCAACCTTCCAACATTAAAGATGTACAAATATTCATTAGGGAAGTTTTAAATTCTCCAAGCAGATTTTTCTCCCAAATTGATGACTAATGTCATTAATCAACTGAGGGTTTCTTTGTAGATCTACTAAATAGATATATCAGGATGTAGCTGTGCATTGCTTTTAGTGAGAAAACACATACACACACACACACATATACCTGGTTAATGAAGATAAAGTATTTATTGTGCATATTAGGCATTTATCAGAAGGGACAATTTTTAAGCTATACAAAATCAAATTTTAATAAACTCTTTTTTTCCTGCTTTGGGGTAATAGTAGATTTTGTGGTTAAGATTCATGTATACAAGAGGTTTGAAACAAAAGGTTGACAGCCCAAGCATTGTTCAGCATTCTCCACTTCATTCCCTCAGTTTTCTTTTCCTCTCTTTTTTTCTTCTACTTCTCCCCAATATATTTTATTCATTGCATGTTCTTTCCTCTTCCTCTCTGCTTTCTACAACTACTCCAATTAATTTCATTCTCTCCCTCCCTAGTTCTTAACTTCCTGGTCCTCAGGGAAAGGGAAGATGTCATTAGCAATATCCATTTCAAATTTTCCTATCAGTTCACAAATTTCCCCTTAAACAGTTCCAGTTTCCCTAAACTTCTTATGGCATATTCAATTCTTTCACCTCAGCAGTTGCTTCTTTTCTCTTTTCTCTAAAAACTGAGTAAGATTATGGTTCAATACACAGCCTAGTAAAGCTAGAGTCACATACTCAATGCCAAGTGCAGCTTGGCTAAGTGGAAACTCACAGAAGCTGGCCTCAGCAGTGGAGAGGTACTGTCCAGAAAGCTGGTAGGGGGGAGTCTCTAATAAGCAATTGTCATGTGACACCACCCTGCTATTTTAGTTTCTACTGTTTGCTTCCTTATTTTAATTAGGCAAAAGTAATGAGCCTTTTGTTCTGCAGAACTGCTCTAAAAACTTCTTCAACAGAAGTCCTTCTGGCAAAGTAACATATGTTAATTCTACATATTCCAAATTCAACCAGCTATCACTAGCAAAAGAGGGAAAGTGGGGAAAGTGAGAACTTTATCTCCTATTAAGTATTCAGTCCCTATTCCCTATCACCTATAATAATACATAGGAAATCCTGGAGGCCTTTCATAGTAAAAAATCCTGTGCTGAAATAATCTTGTTGAGAATAGGAAAAATGAAATCTAAATCTCTTTATTCCTATATAATCTTTAATACTGTTTGAGGATTGTATCACGAATTACGTACAGATGACATTAACATCCTCTAGATTTCTATTTAGAGGAAAGGAAGTCTAAAGGAAGCCGCACACTAAATTCCAAACTTAACACATTAGACTCAGTTAAAAGAGCCTAGAATCTTTGAATGTTATCTAAAGGCTCAAGACAGAGCACTTGAATCTCACTGTCCTTTTCCTTTTCCTTTTTTTGTTCCACGATGTTTAGGTAAGGCACATGATGCTTTAGACTATTTAAAACAGTGAAATCTCACAGTCATTTTATTTAAAATTCTTTTTCCTCTCTTATTCATTTGTAGCGCAAGGATTACAATGTTTTTAATCACAGATTGCTATTTTGATTTATGTCATTGGGTGCTTTGGATTTAAACTATGTGATTCCACACATTTTACTGCTGCTATTAAGAAGTAATGTTCTCAGAAAAATCTATTGTAACTCAGAGCCAATCATTACAGTTGAAAGCATCCAAGGTTTCAAATGATAATGTCAAAAGTGAATTACAGCTTTCAAAATAAATTATTGTTGGGCTACATTGTGGAAGCAGTATACTTTTCAATCAAGAGTTCACAGTTACTTTCAATAGCATTTTATGGGAATTTTTCAAGATACTAACTTTACAACTATTTTCAGGCATTTTGGAATTTCTGGATTTTTGCTATCCCTTCTCAAATGTCAATTGAACTACCAATGAAATCAATGAAAGCAAGACTAACCTAAGAGCTACACTACTGGTATTGTGGATTATGTTTATGACTTTCTATTCTACATTCATTAGTCACAGCATTATTTTCTCTTAAATTTTGATTACCAGATATTACTGCATTAAGTCTATTTTAATCAGTACAAACTGAGTCATTGAGAGATCAATAAAAGGTAATACAAGAAGTAGCCCCCAAATACTGAGTATTTTCCCCTTTATCTTGGTGCCTGAGGAATCTTTCACTTGTGTTATTTTAGAGAACCAGAATGCTTCAGGATAATCACCAATAAAACAGAAGCAAAGAATACATCTGATTAAACATAAAGGGATCATGCCTTACACATCAGACTTTCAAGAATCTCTTCAAGTCTTGAGTTTGCTATGGAATAGCTATAGGTCCGTTCATTCCAAAATTCTGTGACTATACTCTGGATAGGTTATCAACCTCAGATGGGCAGGTTGGTCACTATCATTCATGACCACCATCCTCTGTGCAACACTACTCACTGCTTAGTAATCTTACCAGTTTGTTTTTCCTCTCTTCACACGTGCAATTTTATACTTTCTTCATTTTTTTGAATACCTAACTTCCCCTTATCCCCTTATATTCAATAGAAAATTTTGCAACAGTTTTCATTAAGGAAATAAAAGCAATTAGATATAACAGCCTTTAACTTTCTACCAAACAAATTTTGCTGAATTTTCATCTTTTTTCTCTTTTCTAATTAAAATGGAGAGACTGCTTATAACTTGAAATCCTTCTCCTTCTTTTTTTTTTACTGAGTCCTCCTTTTGTCAGTCATCCCTCTCTGAAGATTTTCAACTTCTTTTTCCCTACTATATCCCTGTGTTCTTGTTATTAGCCTTAACACATATGTTAGTATACTTCATTTTTTAAAAAATTCTGTTGGTCACTTTCCAGCTATTTTCCTACCTTTCTTCTTACCCTAAAAACCAGTGTTTTCCAAATATTGATACTTTCTCCTCAGTTTTTATCTGCCTAACTCAAACTCCTGGGCTCAAGCCATCCTCCTGCCTCAGCCACCCAAAGTGCTAGGATTATAGGCATGAGCCACTGCACCCAGTCTCGTCTTAAAGTTTTAATTTAAATATTAATTCCTTAGAGAGATCTTTTCTAATCATAGACCTCCTACCCTTATGAAATTAATCTTTCTGTTATATTTTCTCGGGTAGACCAATACTTTTCATCAAGAAATGTTTGCAGTTATATATTTGTATATCTTCAACTTCTAGTTTTGTTCTAAATTTATGGTGGTTAAATATTAAGGGAAAATTTAGATTAGATTGCATATCAGAATAACTTAATTCTAATCTTAACCCTACCATTAATAACTTGAGCACGATCCTTAATTTATCAGAGTCTTACTGTTGTAGCTGAAAAAATGACTTATTTGAACAAAGTAGTTTCCCAAATACTGTGGTGGTTCAATAATTCTGCCATTCTATTATGCTACAAATACTTTGAAACTTCAATCGTTTTCCCAGTGTGTTTAGGCTTTTAATGAAAACTCAGAATACAAATATTCTCCATATCTCATAAACTGGTATATTCAGTGGCTTTTCATGATTATAAGGATATGAGTATAAAATGTATTAACAGCTGGTCTTTATTTACAAGTCTGGACTTAGGAAAATTTGAAATCTATACCTTGTAAAAATCACCCTATACGTCTCCATTTTATCTCCTCCATTTTCAACAGCAAATCCCTGGTACACTATGCTCTCTACTCATCCCCAAAGTATTCAGGGTTATCAGGTAATTTCACGAGGCTTGGATCTCTCTGAGAAGTTCCCATTGTCAACCTTCTCTTACCCCAAATGATGCTTTTCCTTTAGGATTCTATTTTCCTAAGATCTCAACCCATCATAAATCCAAATTTCTTCTTCCTAAATAGACAGTCAGCTAGCACAATAAACTAATATGTGCTGTATTGGTATGGTATATTCAAAAGATAATGTGTTCATTCAAAAACATCCCCTTTCCAAATAGAATGTTTATATTAGATAAATATATTTATTTGTCTATATTCAATGTGAGCACTAAACTATGTTAATTTAAATACTGAAGATATCATACCCTTACTTTACTCAATTTTGTTATACAAGCATACCTCAAAGATATTGCAGGTTCAGTTCCAGACCACCACAATATGGCAAATATTGCAATAAAGCAAGTTACATAAATTTTTTGATTCCCCAGTGTATACAAAAGTTATGTTTATACTATGCTGAAGTCTATTAAGTGTGCAATAGCATTATGTTTAAGAAACAATGTACATACCTTAATGAAAAACACTTTATTGCTAAAAAATGCTATCAATCATCTGAACCTTCAGTGAGCTGCAGTGTTTATAGTGGTAGAGGGTCTTGTCTTAATGTTGATGGCTGATGACTGAACAGGGAGAGGATTGCTGAAGGTTGGGGTGGTTGCATCAATTTCTTAAAACAAGACAACAATTAATTTTGCCACACTGATTGACTCTTCCTTTCACAAAAAATTTCTCTGTAGCATACCATGCTGTTTGATAGCATTTTACACATAATAGAACTTCTTTCAAAATTGAAGTAATGCTCCCAAATCTTGCCACTATTTTATCAACTAAGTTTACATAATATTACAAATGCTTTGTTATCATTTCAACAATGTTCACAGCATCTTCACCAGGGGTAGATCTCATCTCAAGAAATCACTTTCTTTGCATATCCATAAGAAGTAACTTTTTATCCATTAAAGTTTTATAATGAGGTTACAGCAATTCAGTCATATCTTCAGGCTACACTTCTAATTCTAATTCCCTTGATATTTCTGCCACATCTATAGGTGCTTCCTCCACTGAAGTCTTGAATCCCTCAAAGTCATTCATGGACTTGAAATTAACTTCTCCCAAATTCCTGTTCATATTTATATTTTGATCTCTTCCCATGAATTAAGAATGTTCTCAATGGCATCTGGAATGGTGAATCCTTTCCAGAAGGTTTTCAGTTTTCTTTGACCAGATCCATCAGAGGAACCACTATTTATAGCTACCTTTATGGAATTTATTTCTTGAGTAATAAAGCATGATCAAAATTACTTTTTGATCCATGGGTAGAAAATGGATATTGTGTTAGCAGACATGAAAACAATATTAATGACCCTATACATCTCCATCATGGCTCTTAGGTGAGCAAGGTCATTTTTAATGAGCAGTAATATTAATATTTTGAAGGGAATTTTTTTTTTTTGAGCAACAGTTCTCAACAGTGGGCTTAAAATATTCAGTAAACCATTCTGTAAACAGATATGCTGTCAATCCAGGCTTCGTTGTTGTATTTATAAAGCACAAAAAGAGTGGATGTAGCATAATTCTCAAGAGTCTTAGGATATTCAGAATAGTAAATGAGCATTGGCTTCAACTTGAAGTCGTCAGCTGCATTAGCCCTTAACAAGAGTATCCGCTTGTCCTTTAAAGTTTGAAACACGAAAATAACTTCTTTGTAGCTATAACAGAAAAGTGCTAGATGACATCTTCTTCCAATAGAAAGATGTTTTGTCTATATTGAAAAATCTATTATTTAGTGTAGCCACTTTCATAAATGATCATAGCTAGGTCTTCTGGGTAATGCTGCATTCGCACTTGCTGCTTCTCCTTGCACTTTTGTGTTATGGAGATGACTTCTTTCTTTAAGCCTCATGAGCCAACTTCTACTAGCTTCAAACTTTTCTTCTGCAGCTTCCTCACCTCTCTCAGATTTCATAGAATTGAAGAGAGTTAGGGCTTTGCTCTGTATTAATTTTTTGGCTCAAGGGAATGTTACAGCCGATTTCATTTTCTATCCAGTCCACTCAAACTTTCTCCACAACAGCAATAAGGCTGTTTCACTATCTTGCCATTTGTGTGGTCACTGGAGTAGCACTTTTAATTTCCTTCAAGAACTTTTCTTTTGCATTCAAAACTTGGCTAAGTGGTGCAAGAGGCCTACCTTTCAGTCAATCTCAGCTTTTGATGTACCTTTGTCAGTAAGCTTAATCATTTCTAGCTTTTGATTGATTTAAAATGATAGATGTATGGCTCTTTTTTTTCAATTTTTCTTTCTTGCCCAGCCCTGCTCTGTGAGAGATGTGTGACTCTTCTTTTCACTTGAACACTTAAAGACCCTTGTCCGGTTGTTAATTGCCGAATTTCAATATTGTTTTGTGTCAGGGAATAGGGAGGCCCAAGGAGAGAGAGACAGACAGACAGGGGAATGGCTATTAGAACACAAGCAACATTCATGGATTAAGTTCATCATCTTATATGGGTACAGATCATAGCACCCCAAAACATCAGAGATCCATGATCACAGATCACCATAATAGCATAGTAATGAAAAAGTCTGAAATATTGCAAGAATTACCTAAAGTGATGCAGAGACATGAATGAGTATATGCTGTTAAAAAAAAAAAAATGATGCTGATAGGCCAGCTTGACATGGGGTTGCCACAAACTTTCAACTTGTAGAAAGCACAGTGTCTACAAAGTGCAATAAAATAATATGCAATACACCTGTATATTAGTCATTTATAAATGTATTATTGTATTTCTATAGTATACATATATGTAATGTTTCAATTATATGTTATCATTTCTTGCTAACCGATATCCATACTGAAAAAAATCTAAATTCTAAGAGTAATATAATCATTAAATTAAATATTTAGAGCTATCTATAGATAATTTTTTCTTTCATTTATCTTTAAAAAACTAAATTTTGCTTTTAGTAATAGGTAATATCAATTAACACATTTCTAACATATAGTATCATGTTTCTTATAGCATGATTTAAAAAGCATAAGGGGATTGTTACTAAATTTTTAAAAAGCATTGTATTATCATATCTGTCTTTCAAGAATGCATTTCTCAGCACAATTATTTGGCTCTAAAACATACTACAATATAAACTGTGCAAATGCATTTTATCCTAATCTTTAATTGGCATCTTTTAAATTGTAGCTACTACACCTTAAGTATTAATATTACATTTAAAAATATTTTTTAAAAGAAAAATATTTTTGTGCACCATGTATATTAGTTTGTCGATGTGATTAAGACATACATGAAGTAGAAGAAGGAGGAGGAGGAGGAAGAGGAAGGGGAGGAGGGAGAGGAAGAGGAGGAAGAAAAGGAGAAAAAGTAAGAAAAGGAAAAGGAGGAGGAGGAGGAGAAGAAGAAGTTGTTCGATTTGGTTGCTGTTTGTTAGCAAGAAAATTGATTAGGCATTCCTCTTTATTTAAGACAGATATTAGTACATAGAGTCACAGTGTGCCCTCATTTAGTCTTTTCATTTGTGATACTCCATATTACATGAGAGCACATCCATTTGAATGCCTTTAATATTCATGATCCTCTCACCAGTCTGAGCAAAAGAGCTAAAGCATTTGATAGCAATCTGAGGAACTTGATTAACAATGTACTAATCATCAGTACCATTGACCTGATTCAAAAATGTTTTCAATTCATCCATCACTTTTATAACCAAAGATGATTGCATTACTTTACCATTTTTTATTTAAATAAAACCCCATGAGCTGAAAATATCAAGCTATTTCTACTAAATGTACCTTGACACCAATTTAATTTATTTTTAAACTAAGTTCTAAAGTGACCTATAATAACCAATTAGTACTTGAACATAGAAAACCAGAGCACAAGGGTTCTGTAGTAAAATCAATTCATTTTGACTTCACATCACTAAATGTTAAATTGTGCCAAGGAATTAATTTTGCAATAAATTGTTATTGTTATTACAAAAATTCGACTAAAGGATATTACTGGGAGCAATTATCCATATATCAAAATGCATTGAATGTAGAGTGTGAACTATAATTACCCCTAAAATTGCTTATCATTCAAATGTTAATTTTAAGGATTTCATTTTTGTAGCCATAACACTTTTTTTAATTTTCAAGAACTTATTTTTAATGTATCCTAAAAACATAGTACCAGCATAGTAAATTTAATAATTTCAAAGTATAAACATACACTAGTATATCACTTTTAGATTCAAATATTACATATCATTATTGGGTTACTATAAGATGATACAGTGATCCAGAGGTGCAACAATATGCCCTTTGTGCCAAAATGGCACTGAGCACTGGGTCTATTGGTGAGCTTGTGCAGGATCACATAGTTTCAGAAAGAAAATATTACCATGAAATTGAATACATCTGAGAAAAATAACATCATTTTCCAGGTGGACTGAAACATATCTCCATATTAATAGGTCAAGAGTGATGAATAATTTGGCTATTTCTTATGCACAGCCTCTTTCACTTTTTCAAATATCAAACTCTATCTTATATTTTATATCATAAGCAGTAGCACACCTATTGCAAAGTGTTTCAAATCGTATTTTTGAATTAGTGCAACATAGTTTTATTCTTCAATTTATATTTTCCTGAAATTTAATCATAAGGAGAGTTCAGACATCATTTGGTATATACAGAATATCACGTATTTTTTAAATCATTGCTTAAGGTGGCAAACCATTAAGAACATTATTATTATAAAAGGTTTTAATTTGCTTATATGGATAGTCTAGCCTCAACATGAGAATCTAATTTTTCAAATAATTATTTTATTGATTCTCTGGCAAAGTCTATGTGTAACTGCATGAAAGTAAATAGGACAAAATACTTAGTGAAGCAGATAATGTCTTTACTGATCAGGGCGTGGAATTTCTGGGAATCATGCCATTTGTGTCTATGTGGAATGATCTTAAGAAATAAAATACACCAATTTAAATATTCACTGTTAAGGTTATTTTCTCTCCTATTTCCAATTCAGTTATTTAAAATAAAAATCTTATGATAAATTTTTCTATTCAATTCATTCTAGTTTATAAATACAAGTAATAAAATTAAATGTTTTCAATTTGTAATTAGGAAGAGTTTATTAAGGCTTTATAATTATGAAATTTCAATAACAAATACTGAACTTCAGTGTTCAATACTTATAAAGCAATATATCTTTTAAATTCCTAAATGTACAAAAACCTTTTGAAAAAGACTAACGTAATCTATATGAGAGTTAATATCCTTAAATAATTGGATCTGTCATATAGAACAATTTTTATTCTTATTTAAAAATGTGAGTTCTAGCCTGGAGGAAACTTCCTTAAAAAAAATGCCCATCTCTGACTAGTCAGCAAAATGAAGATTATAAAAAGCTTAGGATTATTTTCTGCATCTTTAAATATTAAATAAAATTTTGGTGGCTGGGCATTATAGATATGACAGAAGATGAATCTCTTCTTCATTTTCACATTGTTTTAGCCATAATAGTTAAAGATGTATTAAGTAATTATGAAAAAAATACACAAGTATCTCATAAAGTTTTAATATTTTCCTACATTTGACTATGTATAAATGGCAATACTGAATAAAATATTTTGATAAAAACTCTATTTTTACATGAGTGAATTTTGGAACTGCAGATAAACATTTTGTAAAAGATGTCTCTAAATAATAAAATAGTTCAGCAATCTAAGCCTTCTTGGTTTTCCCAAAATTATTTTTCCATGATAGATAACTGCTTTGTGGACAATAAGCTGAAGTCAAAATTTGGGATAAGTGCTTTGTTTAAAAAGTCCTCAAATACTATTTACAGAAATCTCTATAAAGCGTCTGCATTGACTTGACCTTGGTCAAATGATTTGTGGTGTTAACGATATAGGGTAAAAAACTGAAAATCCAGGTGACTTTAAAAAGAAAAAAAATCAAATAGTTTAGCAAACTCTTCCATTCTTAATAAAAAATGAAGTTGGTTAAAACTAAAATGAAATATTGGGGTCCCAACAAGTATACCACTATTCTTTTTGCTTTCAAAATGTTCAGAAGCACAAATACATACAAGGTATACATATATATAAGGAAAAGAGCATTAATAAAAAGACTAAGTTCTCCATTTATGTAAAAGGATGAAAACCATCTAGTCTAATGCTGTCCATGAACTAATATCACACATATTTCTATGATGTCTTAAAAGTCTCATATTGTTCCAATAGTAAATATATCTACACCCAAACAAACAAAAAAAAGGTTTTTAAATAAATCAAACCCCCCAAAAAGAGGGTCAAAATTATTTACCTGGTATTAAGAACAAATATTGGCACACAATGAAATATAAGTCAATCTTCATGGGAGAAATAGTGTGTATAGTAACGTCTATAATTATTACTCATCTCAGAACATTTTTATATAGGTCCTTTCAGATAATAATTTAAATTATTCTTCTGATAAGTTATATTCTCTTGAACTTACAACAAGGTAATCCAATATTCTTAGCTAAACTGGAAGAACACTGGACATGTTTTTTTTGTAGGATGTTGAAACAACTTTCTAGCTTGCACCCATATTTGTGAAGATCGTATCTACATTACTCTTAAAGGTATGATTCATAGAGTCCATTTGTGATGACTAAAACAACCTTCTGTAAATTGAAATTTTTAGTATTAAATAGCTTTGGGGGTATTCAGGTAAATGCAGCATGAGAGTTGATAATTAGTCTGACATTTCTAGACACAATTAACTTGCAGATTCAAATACTTGATTTACATATATAAATATCATCATGCACTGACAATTCATAATCTTCCTTTGGAAAATGTAACTCCATCATAAGTCATTCTCAGGTAGATATTCATTTAATTCTCTTTATTGCTACACATACACACATATATGACATGTAGGGTATCTTTTTTAATCAGTAAAAATATTGCTAAGCAATGTATTTTCTTTCCTAGCAGTCTTAGAGATCTTATATGGCTCTAAGACATAAATATAAATTCTTCAAATTTCTGATTAGAAAGAAAATTTAGTAAATTAACTGTATATTATAGATTTATTTTACACATTTTGTAATACCTTTTCATTTCTTCATAAACTACACACTCTTCATTAGTTTATGTCTCAGGTTTTTTAAAATCTGACATTAGGAAGTCATTTGTAAATGAACACAGAAAAATTATTTACATTACAGCACTGAAGGTACAGAATCAAACTTCAAGGTTATTATTCAAATCCTAGAATATACATGTATTTAATGAAATAAGCATTTGGCAGGGAAATAAATGTGATGCTCTATGTATTACTTTGCCAACTGTCTGACATTATTTGCCGTCATATCTACATATACTTCTATTATCAAAAATCCAAAACATTAATGGAAATATTCTATCTGAAAAGTGAATGAGTCAGAGTAGGCAATGAAGAGAACTATCAAATAAAGTATAAAAATAAAACCCCAATCCCTACGGATAGGTTGAAGTATACACTCACGGTAACTGGTATCTTTAAAAAAAAAAAAAGTCATGCATCTCTTTAAAGAGATATTGTATATAAATTATTTATTTTCTATTATTTTAAGGAAATGTTGCTTAAATGAGGGTATTTTTGTACAGTAAGATGTTTAAATTGAATAGATTTAATTCGATGTCCAGTCAAATGTGTAGTTGTCAAGCATTTAATGCTGAACTACATTGCCTTAAGAAATGTTATTTTAGAGCTGTTTGCCTTTTAAATTCTAACACTCTGTATATCTATTTGTCTAGCCGCCATCAAGGACACTATTGTAGCTGGAGGCGTCGGTATGAAGACTACTAAACGCCTACATCATGTCAAACCCTCAAGTAGGAATTATTGCCTTTCTTGCCTCAGTTCCCAGCTGTATTGTGTCACCAAATCACATCACAGTGTAATCAAAGATGAATAAAATATTTTTTTTCTTTACCTTAAATGCTTTTTCTGTCAATTACAATCAAAGGATGTGATTTCAGGTCTGTCAGTTTGTGAGGCTCTTTACTACTGATGACTAAAGCTGTAATCTGCTAAATATAAAATGAATCAGAAAAGTCTTAGAATGATTTTGTTATTGAGAAGAATTGTTTTTTCTTCTTACAAGGGACAGAAAAGTAATTGGTCTTTAAAGAATGAAATCAAAGATTTTTTTTTAAATGACCCTTTTAGTTTTCTTCCTTTTATGCTTCCTTCTTCCTGCCTTAATTGTAAATCTTCAATTGTAATACTGGTTTGTTTTTCTGAGAAAATATACGTAGTACTCTACTCAAAACTATATAGCTCTCTATAAATATTTTATTAGCCCCTTGTTTTCATATGTCCTTAACATTCTTACAATATTACTTCCGATTAGGTACCCTGTAATATTAGTAGTAATTCTGCTGTAACTCCAACTTCTAGGCAGTTTTCTTGCTTGATTACATTATTAACCATAATCAAAAAAAACATTTTCCCAGAATGATTTTAGGTTGGTAGTTGGTATTGCTTCCTTTGATCTTCCTAGCGTTATTTTACGATAGGTTGCTTCTCATTTACACTACAAATGCTGGCAAAAATGAAAGCGGTATCTCTGCTAGCAATGCCTGATAAAATAAAATAACTGGTTCAGCAGTCTCTGCCAGCTGCTTCCAACGATGAAAATCAGGTTGTTTATAATGGGGGAGAAAGGTTTAGAATGCAAATATTTGCCATCGTGAGAAGCTTTATATAACTTGTCATGAACTTTTGCCTCTTTCCTCAAATTTTTCTTATTTCTATATTTAATATTACTTAATCATATATTTGTGCAATAAAGACACTTTCCTTGTGTGACACACCAAATATTCTTGGGCACTAATTTTCAGAATACTCTTAGGAAGTGTAAGAATAGAGACGCCATGTATACAATCTTAATTTATTACCCCTAGAATTTCTCACAAATGTCCCCTAGTTCTATTTTTCTCTTTTCCCTTACATTATTGTGTATTGACCAAAGTGAGAAATACACTGTTACCTATATTCCTGTGTTGTTTTAAGATGTTTCTTTTCTTTAGAGTGAGAAAAAGGAAATCACAGACACCTGTTAGTATTTTTATGTCATCATTGTACACAAAATGGAAATACCAGACTGAGAAAAAATTATGGAATCAAGCATTGAGTATAATCTGATAATAAATACAAACATTTAGTGCCATATCTCATTCCATATGTCTGTAAATTCAGATCACTTGAAACAATATATCATACCCTGAGAAACAGACCCAAGTTGCTTCAGGGTATTTTGGTCAACAGATGAGAGATTGCCCAAGGCATTACATAAGAAACCTCTGAAAGAGGAAACCAAAAGACATAGTTCTACTTGTGATTTTGTCCCTAGCTATGTGATAGTGGACTTAACTTACACTTTCCACATATACCTACCCCTAAAACAAGATGAGAATCAGATTTTTCTATTATCAACCCCACAAGTTCTAAAAGCTAAAGAAATCAAAACATATACAGAGCCGCAAAAACCCTGTACACAACCTAGTGTAACCCCTGCTCTTATTTGACAAATAAAAAAAATAAAGAAGCAAGTTACTTAGTGACAATGTAATGCAGAAAGCTGTTACTAAGCAGACCTAAAATCAAGGGTCCTCTGAGGCAAAATGACTATCTGAAAAAGTGTAGCATCAAGCTTGACATCTAAATAAAGGTGTCCATAAAAATGACTGTGACCTTGTTTTTAAATGAACTTTAAGTACATAACTAATATCTGAAGAAATTATTCCTGAAAAACAAAATATTTCAACAAAGCTAAAATCCCTTTAAATGCCAACTCAAATTTCACTCTCCTCCATTCAACCGAACTCCATTCCATAAAAGAAAAAAACACTGCATCAGAACAGTATTTTTTCCTCCCATATGTTTTATATATATTGATATGCATGTATATGTACCCACTGGGGAGAAAATTTACTGTTTGGGAGGGGATCTGAATGTGATCTCAAACTCAGGCAATCCTAACAAAGGATTGAAGCCCAACATCATGCCTATAGCCTGCTGGTAAGAAAAGGACAAACCACCTTGGCAGGAAACCTTTGACAAGGGTATAAAGAAAGATAGCCTTTATACATGTGCACACATTCTCGCTCTACACTACTAGATTCAAATCCTTTTCCAATAGTTTTTAGTCTAGGACTTTGAACAAATGATTTAAGCTTTCTGAGAATCAGTACTCTTATCTATAAATAGTAAAGATAACATTATCAACCTCATTGAGTTCCTGTGAGGACTAAATAAAATTCAATACCCAAGATAATGCCTGGAACATAGTATTTAATTGTAATATCACTTATTACATTTTATTCTAATTAATTGTCTTCTTTTCCCCTGGAAATGTTGGCTACTGAAGGGATGATAAGATAATAGATTGTTCATCTTTTTTATCCTCACCATTTTGCACAATTCCTATAACATACAGTAGATACCCAAAAACATTTGATTAGCTGGCTGCCTATGTGAATAGATGAATTAGCAAATGTATACTCAAGCAAAGTAAAGAAGAAACTAGTAATTATTTGCTAAATTTGATCAATTTACAAATAACAAGTCCTAAAGAGTATTTTACCTTCTCCTAAAAAGTTGTTTCATTGATATTTTCAAAACTTTTGCTCTTCACACATGCCATCTGCATGATTTTTGCCATACCACGTATCACATATACTGGTGCTTCCTAAACTTCATTCCATCACATGAAAATGACACTATTTATGTTAATCACTTACATGCACAAACCAACAATGAGAGAAGAGAGAATTAAAACTGTCTCAACCACACCAAGGCCCCTAGTGAGCTGAGGAGTTTCCTGGTAACCATCACAGAACACCAGCCTCACAAACAGGGAAGGAGATTCTGAATACTCTTGATTTGCCTGATATGATTTATTTAAAGTGACTTAAATACTGTTTTTATAGTTAACCTCTTCCTCGTACTAATATCTGTGAAATCACCAGATATTATAACCTATTTTTTTGTTGATCAGTAGCAAACAAGAACAACTTGGAGAATTTCAGTGGCTTAAAACAATGTAGATTTATTTCTCACTTGTGTTGTACATCTTTGTCATCTCAGTGCTGCAATACTCCCCAGAGTCTCTGCTCCCTGTCATCTTCACTCAGGGACTGAGGCTGAGTGAATCTTTCCAGCTGAAGTGTCCCTGGTCACTGTGTCAGAAAGGAAGACATGGTGGTGAATTGCATGTTGGTTATTGAAGACTTCTGGCCCAACTTTCATCAGATAAAACAGTCTTACAGCTATAATGAACATCAAGGGTGTGAGGAAATGCTATCCTACTATGTGTCTCACAAGAGATAGAATACTGACAAACAGCCCTAATGACTGTTCTTTATTTCTTTTTATTTTTTCTCTTTGAATACAATCAAAAAGGCTTTAGAATAAGGGAGCATATTTAAATGATTACGTATCAAAAAATAATGATACAATCAGTCTTCCATAAAAGAGATAGTCAGAATATAATAATACCCTTTCAGTCTTTAAGGATGGAGGCGGAGAAATGTTAGCCTAACTTTGCAATAATACCCATGGCTATTATTTGCAATCTCAATATTATACCTGGATTAGCTTCCTTACTCAGTGGTTTTATCCAACTATCATTTACAAACTCTAAATTAAATTTTAAAAATTCTATCTAAGATGTCTTCAAAATAATTGTGTATGAAAACATAGAATCCATTTGTAAAGATACCATAGCTCCATTAGCCAAAAGGTTATTCAACCACAAGTAAGCTGTTGTTCCAGCGTATTTCACTGAGCCACAGCATATCTCCCAGTGGCAGATGCAGCTGCCCTGCCATTCCATGGCAGGCATATCACCATCACAGCCATTTCTCTGCATTAACTATGATATTGCCACCTGCCCTCTGATAATCCCACATTGCAGAACCAGCATACTGTATCTAAGTAACTATGTAGTGTAGGCCAGAGTAGCCTGACTGGTTAATAAAGTATAAGTCATCTGGCAAAGCCATATAGGGTAGAGGTAAATGAATGAAATAAAAATTCTTAGAGAAAAAAATACTATAAATAGAAACGTGTCAGGGCAATATCTGAAATATTTTTTTAAAAAGTATCCAAGTAAGAGTCCATATCGCATAATGTAACAAAATTTCTGGGTATTTTATTGAATTTTTTGCTTTTCATTTAGATGTCTTAATACTTCCCTGTCTCATTTGGTTGAAATTACATAAAAGTAGCACATTCTCTATCCCACATACAGTGTGTGCACTGACAGGTGGCAGGTGGGAAAGCAACTCTAAAAGGAATGTGCCCCTATATTTCTAAATGCCCTGTGGCATGCCTTGATGATACACAGTATGATACAAGAAATGTGCTCTAAATCTTCAATATGGCAGCCAATCACCCATTCTATACACAAAGCAGATATGAAGCATGGAGACCGAATAGAACAGGCATCTTTCAACCTGGTAAATGCAGCTAGATTAACACAAACATTTTAAAACAGCCAATAATTATAAAAGTGTTACTTGCCATTGCATAATTATTTAATAAACCATATAAGATACAACTGTTATTCAGTCACAGAGGCCCTCTTCACACTGCACCATATGGCTAATGGCTTCGATCGCACATCACGCCATACTGAGTATTCCTTCT
Source organism: Lepilemur ruficaudatus (assembly GCA_963574885.1). Classification (NCBI taxonomy): domain Eukaryota; kingdom Metazoa; phylum Chordata; class Mammalia; order Primates; family Lepilemuridae; genus Lepilemur; species Lepilemur ruficaudatus. The sequence goes on from CAUYRT010074939.1 coordinate 22,943, forward strand.
CATCATACTGTATTGGCTACAGACTCAGTTTGCGGCTAATGTGTGTGTTACCCTTTCACTGCATGTTTATTTTATGAGATAATGGGGTCTTTTTTTGTGTGTAGATTCTAAAATGATAAACTACTGTTTTTAAAATCTAGCAAATAAGTTACATCAATATCAATTTTCCAAGATAGATTTAAAAATATAATTTTTGTTTTCTTTTCCCCAGTTGTCATTCTAAATTCTGGCCTTTTGCATTTTGATAAATGTCAAAAAGGGAAATCTATCTATTATAATGTCACTGGTATATTTTTAAGACTAAATTAAATTATGTACTGGCATCACTTGAAAGCATTTAACTGGTGGATTTCTTCTCTGTATATGCCACACAGTGATAGCAAATTTCAGGGAAACCCAAAGAATTTAGTTTTAGAAACTCTGTCTTCCACATCCAGCCTCCAAGAGCACCTCAGTGAGTCTCTCTCAGCAACTTCTTACTGAACTTAGCACACATTGGGATATTCCAGACACATGTCTTCAACATACTGTTTTCTGGATGAACATGAATTTAGAAATGCCTGGTTTTAGCTTTGAGGATTAAAAAAAGGAAAAATGTCAGATTGAAAGTTGCAAAAGGAACTTAATTGAATTTTCAACCATAAAACCAAATGCCTGGTCAATTTATTCAGATTTCACAAGCATCAAAACTGACTATTTTTCAACTTTCTGCACCAGATATTTTGGCACTGGTCTTAGATTTTAAAATTATTTGCATGGGAGAAATGAAATCATCTCTGGGAATAAGAAGACTAGCCATCATATCTGCACAATAAAATATGGGAAATAAAAAGCACATGATCCACATCTCATTCTCTTTGTCTGGAAGCAAAAGGAAATGCGAGAAAGTATATTTTGCCACATGGGATTTTTTTTAAAGATATAGTTTAAATTTTATGTTAGAAAAACCTATTTCTGGTTGACAAATTTTCTGTTTTTAAACATTAAGAATGTTGCAAGTTAGAAAAAAAAATGTTTACCCTCTTTGAATTTAATCAAATTTGTTGATGGCAGAAATTAGCATGACTAGTGCTTAGCAGAAAATCAAGATGATTACTCCTCACATGTCCCAGCTTTAAAGAACCCAACGTGTTCATTTTGTATTTCAGCCAACATAATTTTATAACAGTTTGGCTTCAACTATATTTCAAGGATGAATAGAATAAATGAATAAGTTCTTGTTCAAAAAGGAATCGTTTAATGATAACTGTAAATATTACTTTAGCTCAAAATGTAAGCCCTATATTCACAAAAATTTACATACAAAACCATGGAACTAGATGAACAAAGGCTTCTCAGATTAGAAAGCAAAAAAATGCTACTATAATATTCCCAGATCCAACAAAGCATTCTTTTGTTGGGCAACTTATTTGTTGAATAAAATGGTATGTGTTTTTGTTTCTTTATAGTGTATCCTAAAACTCAAATACATCTGGCTTTTGTAAATGAGAATATGGGTGAGCCTTGGTCCCCTCTCAGTTTGGAATTAATATTGAGTAAACACTAAAACTTAGTTTAAAAAAGAATAAAAAATCACAAAAGTCACCAATATTATCCAACTATACAAATTAGCAATTAAAGAAGCACTCTTTTCTTTTATAAGCAATTTAACCTATTTCTACATTAATCCTACTATATTAGAAATGCATGCATCTCTATTCTAATTAATTTATTATCCAATGCAATCAGCTTTGTTAGATGTTCTGCCTAATTTGTAGGTGGGCAGTTGGGGCATGATTTATTAAGACTATGTTACTTTATTTTTAGGAAACTTTGCTGCTTCCTTTTTCACCTTGCTATTAATTTGGCTATGAATTTTTTTAAATAGCTAATGATAAAAATAATACATGAGGATTGCTTTTATTATGTGTCAACTTCCTCCATGATTTTTTGCTTCAAAAAATGAAGGAAGTCTTCAGTTTGTTTTTCTTTTTTTCCCAGTGAACAAGAAGTGAGTCTGCAAAATCATGTAACATGTGAAATAAAGGTTTAGGTGATTTGTCATCAGGGAAGACTAGATTGCTTTAATTTCTTTGCTTTACAGAAACTAAAGATAAAATTTCTGCTATGACTAGAGCAATGCCCCAACTGATTTAACTATCATGAATTCCTGCCATTTCACTGGGCTACTGCCTAAAATTTGTAAGGTCTGGCTTCTTGGCACCATATGATTTTATTATGCCTTACCCTATAGTGATGTGGGGTATACAAGGGCACCAGGATGCCCACAGTAAATAAGTTGTTTCAATGCACCTAATAGTACCCTGGTGCCCAGGAAGTTTTAATTTACTTCACATGAGTGAACATTCTACTTCTAGACAGCAGTTTACCCACCCACGCTCACCATAGGATTGGACCATTATTAATAAGGTTTTTGCCTTTTCACTTCCACAATGGGTCCTGCCTTTGATACACCGTTTTTAGAGCCATTGCTTTATAGTTCAGTGCATTGATATCAAGATCTTTTTTTCTTTTAACCCAGTATAGAATTAGGACTCATTTCAAAGAGTAAATTCATTAATTTATAACACCAGTCAAATTGACACCAATTTATTTGGTTGTTTCTGATTCTTCTCCAAGTTTCCTCAGGCATTTCCTATAAATGACACCTGGGGAAAGAATAGGTCCAACATGCTAAACTCTCTGCTGAATACTGTACACAAACACAAACAAAGAAAAAAACTACTGAGCTTTAATTGCTTGTTAATAAGTTTTTTTAATTGACCTACTCTAGTTTGGTGTATTCTGTGTTATCTTTTGCTTGTTTTATCCAGAGGCCATGCTGTGATATTGCCTCAATGAACCAAAGACAGGGAAATACACAGCCTGGATATGTGTAAACTAAAACAGTTGGCATTTCCCTCTCCTGATGATTTTTGTTCTTCGTAAAGCCACTAAGAAGTTTTTGAAAAAGAGACTGGGAAAATGAAAGTTGGAACAAGAAAACCTTTATTTCCATAGATTATCTCACATCTTTGAAAACATACCCTTATTTCCTCAGTCATATAATTGAAATATTTTATTTCTACATTTTGGCAATGATATTTATAGTCAATGCTATAATTATTTCTATGATGTTTTGAATCAACAGTAAGTCCTGAATCTTTTTTTAAATTAGTGTTTTAAAGAAAATTAGATTTTCTCAAGAGCAGACACCTAAGTCAACAGGTTAAAACCACCTCAAAAGAATTCTTCAGTGGGTTTTAAATTTAGAAAAATCATATTTTCTGTCCACCTCAAGTAGAAAAGTTATTTTATATATAGTATACTCTACAGGTAATATACTAAATTTTGTATTTGAGATTGTACCATGTTTTATTTTCATGTACATAGCTTTGGATATGTCAATAGCCAACATTCATTCATTGGAATATGTATTTGCAAGGACAGTATGAAATGGGGAAAATGCATAATTTCTCTGAGATGGGGAAGATACCCAACTGTGAGGACCGTGAGAATGGAAATATATGAGGTGTGACAATAAAATAATAAAACTAATTTCCTTGTGTGGTTCATAAACTAGCTCTAAAGTCAATTCCATGAGTGCCATTTCAAAAATGCTCTGAGCAGTGGCAACACTATGGAAATTGGCACATCAATTCTCCAGTCCAGCGCTAAAAGATGCAGCACACATTTGGGTATTTACATTTCTATACTTTCGTAAAAAGGCCTACCTCTCTTAAAAGTTTCTCCTTATGAAGTCCTTTTGGATCTAATCTTCTTGGAATTTCATGACAAACTAATTATAAAGTTTTTAAAAAATACTTGAGAAAACTTTAAAGGTCCAAGTATCTTCCACACAATTATTCACATTGTACAGAGCATATTGTAAGATATTCTGATGAGATGAGGTTGCTTAAAGGGGTACACTTGTTTTGTTTATCTCATCCAAATGTCAGAAGGATGGATAATTATTTTTTGTTAAGCATTTTAAATAACTTGAGAAGGAAATGTAATAAGATCCATCAAGAAGTATCAATAGACCAAGGAGAATCCCAGGATGCAAAAAAGTCTCTAAACGAACTACAGAAAAGGAAAAAGAAAATAACATCTCTCTTCCTGATTGCTATTTATGTTCTGAAGTGACTTCAAATAGATTGTATATTAAAAATTCGAAGTATTATTCCATAGCTCCTTTGAATTTCAAGAGCTAAACCTTAAAACTTAATTGATACTAATCTAAGTTGGGAAGGAGGCATGTATTGCACTTTCATCATAGGCAGAAGATGGGCTTCATTTGATGGTTTTTGACATTTGACAGTAATTGCGTTATCAAATTGCTTTTTCACCTGAAGATGAATCTTTTTCCCAAGTTTTTTTACATTAATTGCTGATAGTCACATGATATAAGTTCTCTTTTTAATGAAGAAAAGCATTAGATGGTTTAGAAACCAAGTTAGAAAATAAGGCTTTTGCTGATATCTAATCTCAATAAAAGAATCATTTCCTAGTCATTGCCTATGTAAGTTAATGGTAAAAATTAATATGTCAAGGCCTACATGTTTGATGCACCATGTCAGAGATGGAAGACTTCTCAAATTACAAACCTGTGGCTTTACAAGTAGAAAAACCCAGGTCCAGAGAAGTAAAATGATTTACCCAATATCCCACAGTAGTTGGTGGTAGAGCCAGAGAAAAACTCAAAATTTAATTCTGTGATAAACTATATTCTGTTTGCTGGTCATCCTTATCAAAATCCAGACCTTTCTCTCTGTAAGGGGTGTTGGTCAGGACCAGTTGCAGAACCTCCCAGCTACTGATCAGTCTAATAGTTACAAAATGATTTGGCTGTAGCCTCACAGGAACAGGCACATGGCCTGAGATGGGGTACAAAAAACAAGACCATTATGAGTAGTTGTGCTGTTTGGTTCTACACATGGGCATATGACTAGAGGGGAAAAGGAGTTAAAGTTCAGCCCGTGCTCCGTATGATGATTAATTTTATGCATCAACTTGACTGGCCCACAGTGCCCATAGATTTGGTCAAAAATTATTCTGGTTGTTTCTCTGAAGTTGTTTTTTGGAGGATACTAACTTCTAAATCAGTGGACTTTGAGTAAAACAGATAATAATGTGGATGATTCTCATTCAACATTGGAGCTCTTAATAGAAAAAGGATTGACCTCCTCTAAGAAAGAAGAAATTCTACCAGCAAGCTGCCACTCTGCCAGCAGATTGCAACTTTTCCCTGAGTCTTTAGCCACAAACATGTCACATTGGATTTGGGGCTCACCAGGCCTCTATAATTGTGTGAGCCATTTCCTAAAAGTAAAAACCTCTCTCTCTCTCTCT